>JAKTWD010000557.1:0-66610 GCA_030581935.1 Metschnikowia corniflorae | reverse complement strand
AGGCTGGCTCTGATTGGGTGGTTCCATGCAAATCACAGAACTAAGATTATGAACTTTTGCAAAAGCCAAGTCACAATGATCACGTCCAAACGAAATTGTTTAACACTAGCGCTGTAACTATTTAAGCAATTCGCTCTCGCCTGTCTTGTCTACTTTCTTCTGTATGGTCAAAAAGTTCAATGACACAAGAATCATTTGAAACTCCTCCAAGGATGGAACTCAGTACGCCTCCTGAATCCGTACCTTCCCCCAACCCTTTCGCTTATACATCGGCCGTGGTTAAATTTGGTTACTTCATAGTGGAACAGACCGGTATAAATAAAGAAGGTGAAACACGTATAAAGTCGAAATGCCAAAAGTGCACAGTGTCTTACACGCATTCCAAATATATAAACACTTCCACTTTGGCACATCATATCCGAAGCAAGCACAAACGAACGTTGTTTTCCCAGAGTGAGCAAGCTCATGAAGACATTAAAAATGGCAAATTGATTACCATGATTCCATTCTTTCTACTAACCTTGTTGATGGTCTAAAACTTCATGGCCAACATATAACCGACTTTTACCCCAGGGATCACAAAGGGCTGTCAAACTTTCCCAGGGGAGTTCAAGTAAAGAGACAAAAAACTTGTGATCCAAAAATTTCAAGCCAAATTCATACACATGATTGTGGCGAAGAACTTATCATTTGACTTCTGTGACAACCCTGTCACTAAATAATGTGTGAAATACTCAAAGAATGGACTAGAAAGGATTATATCGCGTTTGCGGATCACAAAGACGCTTGAAGAAATGTACTATGCAGAAGTGGAAGCCTTAAGAAAAGAGCTTGCCATGAATTAGGGTCAGTTCGCTCTTACACTTGATGAGTGGAATGCCAGTAATCGAAACAAGTTCTTGGGCATCACGTTACACTTTTTCAATAACTCCTTTGAACTCAAGCATTATGTGGTTGGATTTGAGGTGCTCAAAGCAAAATCTATAACGGGTGGAGTATTGTTCTCGTTTGTCCTGGACGTTATTGAAAGTTTTGGCTTGGAAAACCGTATTGCATCTATTACGAGAGATAATGTCTCGGTAATGAGCGTTTTGCTCGACCAGTTCACAAGTAGGAACGTCAAATTCGATGGAGATATACGCTGCGCCGGCCACGTATTGAATTTAGCCACAAATGTTATTTTGCATTACACGTTTTTCAAGAAGCAGGATTCAAGAGCGTTTGTTGAGAAAATCCGGGAACTTGATGAACAAACTCCCTTCTTGAAGGATTTTTCAGATCAAATGAAGTCGCTACCCAATCTTATTCGAAGGCTTGCTAAAGGTGTTCGCAATATATCATTTTTCCAGACAACGTTTAACTTTGATATTGGATAATGAAACTCGATGGCTTTCGACATTCAAAATGATCAAGCGAGCTCTTTATTTCAAAAAGGAAATCATCAACTATGTTTTGGCACAAGTTGGGCGCCTCGATAAGAAAGTCCAAAAGCATTTGGGTCTTGAAACTTTCGAAATTAGCGAGCTCGAATGGGAATACTTAGAGGAGTTGTGTCGCATTTTAGAAGTCTTTGAAGCCCTAACCCTTCATCTACAAGCTAGCAAAGAATCTACTATCAGCTTGACCATTCCTCACGTTCATAATCTTCTCGAAAACCTCAAAAATTTGAACACGGAACTGCTCAAACACTCCAATCCGTATCTTGCTCAAGGACTCGAGGCTTCTTACACAAAGCTTTATGAATACTTTCCCATTTATGAAAATGATCTTGGGGACATGAAGAGCATTTTTCTCGCAACCGTACTTGATCCCAGATTCAAGCTCAAGTTTTTCGAACAAAAGAATTTTGCAGGAGATGTCGTTTCGGAGATCAAAATTTATTTGCAGATCGTTTATTTGCGCTATAAGAACACTTTGGAAGGGAGTCAGAATCTTTCAGAAGCAGAGATCGAGTCTCAAACTCAACTTATCACTGAGCGTGATACCTCCGGCTGTTTTCTTGAAGACGAACTCTTTGACGAATGAGTATGACGAACTTAAGTCTTATTTTGAGTCAAAAAGAGAGTTGAGAGTTAAGCAACCCAATCACTTTTATCGAGTTCGAGGAAAAGATTTTCCTGTTATTTCGAAAATGGCCAAAGACTTTTTAGCAATTCCAGCAATGTCTGCGCCTTCTGAAGCATTATTTTCACAAATGGGCGATGTGGTTACAAAGAAAAGAAATAAATTGCTGGCGCGTAGAACAAAGATGTTGGCGTTTCTCAAGTATCGGGCTCATTCTGTGGGCTTTGAGAAAATTTCGGGAAAGACCGAAGACATTGGTGAAGAACTGGGGGACGAGGTGGAAGAAGTGCTGGGGGATGACCTGGGGGATGACCTGGGAGAAGTGCTGGGTGGAGACAACGAAGTGCTCGATGAAGAGCTCGTTTAAGCAAAGGGAAGCAGGTGATCGTATCAGACTTAAATGTTGTAAATAGTTAGAATAAACACACTTCTTGTACAAACCATGGTTATCATGACAAAATAATTAGATTCAGAAAGGCTTTAGTGCCTAGTTTTGTTTTTACATGTAAAAAATTGTGAAAAAGATGAGCACCTTCCAAACATAAGAACTTTATCGTAAATATTTACGATTTCATCGTAAATGATAGAATATCGTAAATGTTTACGATGTTTACGATCGTGATATGTCTCTCATCGTAAGGCGTCGTTAACGTCGTTAACGACCCTTACGAATCAACACTGGTTAGGAACGAGTCTCTCTTTTAGCATTATATTCATTTATACTTCTTCACTGTCTGTCAACTTTGGGTGAGGAAGCCAAGTATCACTTATTAAGTGCCGTATACCTTAATTTGGGGCATTAAACAGGCAGTTTTGAACAACATTCATAAAACTGGCGAGACTTTTTTTCGCAGAAATGAAGATTGCTTAGAGCATCCCCAATAACCCGTAAAAACTCATAAAAGTACTCGTTACAGTACGTGAAACTTGATGTGAGAAGAATAACGGTAAAGCGTCAAGTCACTTTTTTCGATTTACGGTTCAAAAGATACTCGAAATCTTAGTACGTAACATCGTTATCTATTCGAAATGTTATAGTACCTTTTACGACTTACGAAAACCACGCCAATGTGCAACTGTCACAGGTGTCACACGGCCAAAGGCCCGTATCTCTTGTCTTCACGTGCCGAGTAACAAGACACGCCAAGCTCATCTTCTGATCATGCAAATGATCGAGCAACAAACCTCCTCAGCAGGTTTAGAGCATGAAAATTTTCATTTGGCTGTGGTGTGTATTTTCACTCGCTAAATGGTAGATATGTTACGAAAACGGAGCATGATTGTCTCCTGCGAATCGTGGAGTGTAGGAAAACCATCCTTCGAGTTCTGTGTCTAATCTTAGTTGATCAAGAAGGTTGGTGCAAATTTACGGTCAAAAAGGCGCACATCTACGGTCCAAATGATGCTAAATAGACTAAATCGGTGCAAGTTAATAGTGAGTCTTCGGTTCCCGGTTTATATATCTTTCGATTCTGTTCGCCTAAAATCACAAATCGTGGTGCTTTCAAAAATTGTCTGTAACTTGCAACACTTACCAAAAGGCGGACGTGAAAGTATCCGTTCGAGGTCGCGAAAGTTTTGGTGCGAAAACTAATGGTGCTGCAACAATTCGGTCCTAAATATCAACGGACGCGACATTCAGTAACTCGTTTTTCGACAGGAAAGGACGTCCAATGGTCTGGGAGTCTTCACAGAAAATCACACCAAAAGAATATTCTTGCAGAGCTGAGATCAAGTTATTGTATCACAAAAATACTAGATCATCTATACTTTCATTTATACCCTGCGAATAAAAGGTTTTTGTCACCTATAACCCGAAAGCATAAGACAATACTCTGGTGATTTAGCTTGAAAAGCCTGAGTGTCTGTGGCCGGCTGGGAAAAACTACGTCTGTCAATGATGCATCTACCTCCGCCATTGTTTTTAAGTTTTCTACTTGGGTTCCTTTCGCAAATTGTGGCTATTGGAATATCGATACCTCCTGTTGTGACGGGTGAGTCAAAGCTTTGCTCTTCCTTGGAAAATTTAATGAATTGCGTCACTTATACAACTTCCAAAGATGATATAATTATGCTTACATCGTATACTGGGAGCAAGTTGCCTTCTCAGCAGCTAAATCTTCGTATTTTTGATTCGGAAGATAACACTCTACGCACGATGCAAGACTTGACCGGTGAGCAGTCCGTCATATTCACAAATCTTAATAACCCTGTTCAAATTTCCATGTCAGATTCGAAGGATAAGATATCGCTTGTCAACCGCAGGCATTTGCAAAACATCTACGAGGACCCGACAATATCAAGCAAATCACAGATTCATATATGCTTCGACAATGTTTACTTTGACAAATCCTGGAGTTTCCAGAAGAAGTCGAGGGATGTGCATATCAATGTTAGTATACGTAACATCACAACGCTCAACAAGACTAATTACAATAACTACGCAAAGTATTTTGTTCGAATTTCCGACGAGACTTCAAATGAAGAAGATAGAATAGGTAAGGGTGATTTTGATTTTACAGAAAGAGATTTCGAAAAGGCTGTTTTCGTCTTGCAAACCAAGCTTAATGAAGTAAGCGAAGAGCTCAGATCCTCGGAAGAAATGCTTCTAACGCTAAAGTCTCTCGAAGTAGAATTAAGAAACGCGAATGAAACAATTTTTGAGTCATTTACTCGCACATCGTTGGCTATTATAGCCTCTATTTGCTTTTTTGGGGGCGCTCAAATTACTTATATATACATCTTCCTCAAGCGGAGACGGTTGCTTTGATCGCTTCGACTTCTGGGCGAAAGATGTGTCACTGAGCTGATATCCGATGAGGAAACTACAATTTCATTTCAAACCCTGGTATATCCACCTCAAAGTTTTAAACAAATTAATACAATTCACTTCACTTAGTGTCCCGTAGGCCTCTCAATTTTTCAGAGGTGATCACGTCATTGCAGATCGATTCCTGTGCCCCTTTCTTGATGAGTTCACTAGCATCTGAATACATCATACTGGCATCATATCCCATCCGGATTCTTTGTTCATCGATCCCCAATTCACACGCGCTAAGTGCTTTGAGCACATTGTAGTATCGGGTGATAGTGTTTCGAATACTTTCACTTAAATCGTCATCATTTTTGTCGCTGTAGATCTCCCAAGAGCTTTCGTCTTCAAGTCTGGTAATTGACATGCTTCCCTGACCGGGATTATATCCACCCTTTGCAGACAAAGAACTTTGAGCTTTGTTTAGATTGGATCCTATATTACCGCCTTCAGACACTGTGGTTGTTGTTTTACACAACCAAATATACCCATTCACCCCAAGAATAATGCTGACGTTTCCTGGTAAGTTGTAAGTGTGATTCTTTTGCTTGATTATTAAACTCGAAGGCACTTTGAGAAAGATACCGTTTCTGAGCTTGCCATACTTCAAAGACCTAGTATGCAAAGATGCGAGGCCGCTGTTAAATATACTCTGCACCTCGGCGTTCAAGAGGTCGCCCTCCTTTAAAAAGTTTCGCATTTGGAGCTCATCACTCTCGGATTTTCTCCGCAAAATACCACCAGGTAAGTTAACTGACCCGAGCATGAGTACTGCGTCTTGCTTACAGCCGATGTCGACCTTCCAACGCTTCTGGCCCACTTCTGTTATCCTGCCCACCACGTGATCACCGGTTTCGGCTTCGTACCTACCTCTTAAAGGAATGACACTTAGGAGCCGGTTCACCCTTGAAACATTACCCGCCACCGATGAGTATGTTTGATTGTCTAAGAAATACGTTCCGTGCCCCTTCATCCATGTTGAGTCATCGGTGACAAGCTCTCCGGGTGTGACGATCGCGTCATTGAGGTTGTTGTGTCCTTGAGTATGGAAAGGGACAGCTGAATCTTCTACATCTGTATCAATATCTGAGAGGTCATTAATGTTATTGGCAGTAATTTTGGCGGGTCTTGTAATGCTAATCACCGACGCCATTGTATCTGAGAAAAAACGATGTATCAAGGTGTTAAATTAAGATCACGAAAGCCATGCAGTGCGCAATGGAAAAGTTCGCGAGTCTTCGTCCTCATCCGATGTAAGTGTTATTTAACCCCGTTGATTTGACGTGCCTATATAAGCTTTTTTCTTCTTGCATGAGGAGCTTGCTGCCACGCTTTCAATATCGAAAATTGTCGAATATAGTCGTTGAAAATTGTCGCATTTTAGGTACTGAGACTAAAGTGGAGCTTAGGTCCATGATGAGCTCGCAAGACAAATTTAGTCCTCCAATAAATCGGCAAATGACGCTGCTTGACAGGTCATTTTTCAAGAAGAGTGTCCCACTATTAGTGGCAAAATTTCCTAATCCGAAGAATTTAGGTGCATTTGTAAAATCTTGCAAGGAAGATATTCTCCTTGTACCTGGCTTGAAACATATCGTTTCTGTCAATGAAACGAGAGGCGTTTTACTCAGATCCGATATCAATTGCCTAGAAACATACAAAGAAAGTTTATCGCCTGTTGCTTTGGATAAATTGATGAAGTACGATGCATCTGTTGCACCATACACACTTCATCTTGACTACTCATTTTGGAAAGCTGATGACATATTAAACGCAATTCTTCCTGCCCATTTGACAAATGATACACCAACAGGTTTTGCACAGGCGGGCCATATAGCCCATTTGAACTTGCGAAAAGAGTTTAAAGAGTACGGACCATTAATAGGGCAAGTGATCTTGGACAAGAATCCAAAGATTGAGACCGTCGTAGACAAAATGGACACGATTGATACGAAGTTTAGAACATTCAAAATGAATATACTCGCCGGCAAAAAGGACTTTGTTGTTGAGCAAAATGAAAGTGGGTGCACGTTTCGATTCGACTTCAGTTCCGTTTACTGGAATCTGAGACTAAGCACGGAGCACGATAGACTCATTTCACAATTTCAACCAGGCCAGGTTGTGGGAGATGTTTTTGCTGGAGTGGGGCCATTTGCTGTTCCTGCGGGTCGTAAATGTGCTTTTGTTTTGGCTAACGACTTAAATCCCGAGTCTTTCAAGTACCTTTGTGAAAATACTAGACTCAACAATGTTAATGACTTTGTTTTAGCTCATAATTTGGATGGAAGAGAATTTATTCGGGAATCGCCTTCAATGGTCTTGAGGTGGAAAAAATCTGTTGGGTCGGTCGAAGAAAGAAAGAGAGTCAAGCGGCGCAAGGCTGACGTGAAATCCGACAATTCGAAGTGTGGAGAGACACGGGAGCTGATTAAATTCGAGATTCCTCAGTTTATTTCTCATTATGTGATGAACTTGCCAGATTCTGCGTTGACGTTTCTCGATGAATATATCGGTCTTTACACCAGAGATGACGAGGTTGAAAGAATAGCAAGGAGCGATCCAAACTTCCAACTCCCCATCATTAATGTTCATTGCTTTGAAAAGTATTCTATTGATGAACCTGAGCCATCGTTAGAAGAACTTCAAAGAAGAATCCACCTGCGCATTGTGAAAATTCTCAGCTTCCCAATTTCATTCGATGAATTTCATTTTCACTTGGTGCGAAAAGTTGCACCCACAAAGCCAATGTTCTGTGTCACATTCAGACTCCCACGGGAAGTTGCGTTCATGGGCACAAAGTAAACGCGAGCTCTCACTCGCCTCCATTCCACCTTACTGTTGATATCTGTGTTATAAAGATGGAATCTTCCAATCTTTTTTACAAAAACTACTCATCGTTCATTTATTCATTTGTGAAGTTTTTTGTCGATCCTGAAACCTTTGAAGGCTTCTTGAATAATGATCTATCAGGGTCCGCGCACATGTCATACGGAACAGACATAGATGTTCTACTCAAACACTTGATGACATCTTTGTGCATTTGTTTAATCGAAATTTTTCTATTTTGTTACTTGAGGGCTATTTGTGTATCTATTTATCAGCCGAGATGCTTTTGTACGCCTGAGTGTGAAAGAATGGATCTTCTTCCACAAGGATTTTTTGATTGGATTAAACCCTCCTGGAATTATGAAACCAGCTGCTTCTTATCGATGGGGCTAGATTCATATTTCTTTCTCAGGTTCATTAATCTTCTCATAGTGTTTTTTTCAACATGCGGAGTCTTCAATTTGATCGTTCTAGTACCGATCAACTATACGGGTTCTACTGTGACTTTTCAAGCCAAAGGTCTCGATCGCTTGAGTATATCCAATATAGCGATGAGCAAAGTTACGAGATTGAACTTTCATTTCGTGTGCTCATTGGTCACCATTGCACTTTTTGAATTTCTTGTATACCACGAGCTTCAAATCGTCGCAAAAATTAGAAATTCCCACTTGAACTCACCCGCTCACAAGGGTAAAGCTTCATCGCGGGTTTTACTTTTGGGAAATCTTCCATTATATATGCTTGACCTGGATAATTTGATTAAATCATTTGAAAATTTTCCAGGAGGGATTGAACATATATGGTTTGTGGATGACCACCGTGCGTACAGTTGTCTGTGGCGAAAGGCAACACTAGCCTTAGAAATACTCGAGGTTGAGCAGATGAGAAAATTACGTAAACTTCAGGCTAATCCTGGCGGTTTCGGAGATGAAAAAAGATTATTTTATCCTCCCATTTTTATGCCTTTGATCTCAGTGCCAGCCTTCAGCAGATGTATCTCAGCTCGATTCCCTGGTATTTTGAGGAAAATAGTATTCCAAAAACCACAATCTCTCGATGCATGGTGTATACGAATTCTCTCCGACTTTAGGACAATGCTTACGCAAAGAATAAGCGACATCGCGTCGGGAAATTACGTGAAACAGGACAAAGTGTTCTTAATGTTTCGAACTCAAAATTCGGCGTATATGGCTCACCAAATTTTATTGTCCCTGACCTTCGGAGACCTCAACAAAAGCCTCATTGAAGTGAACCACCAAGACATTTTATGGAATAACTTGGCCAGAAATGAGGGCTGGCTCATGTTGATCGAAAACTACTTCTACATTATGCTCTTAGTTGTCATCATCTGTATTTATGTGATCCCCGTATCACTTATTACTTTGTTCTCGCAGATTCCTTTGATCACTCAATTATTTCCATTCATGAGCTTTTTGACCTCTTTACCCGAAGAGATAAAAATGATCTTTTCCAGTCTTTTACCCACACTTTTGTTGAGTCTTGTGACGACAATTCAGCTCAAAGTCTTCCGAGTAATCTTGTATTTGAAAGGGAGCTGGACGGGGGCCGAGCTTGAGATGGAAGTTCAACGCTGGCATTTCTCTTTTTTATTCATTCAGCAATTCTTGGTTGTATCAGTGCTGACGAGTATAATTGTCGTATTGCTACAGGTCGTGGAAAAGCCTGTTTCAATCCCGATCTTGCTAGCAGCCAATATTCCAAAAAGTTCGATATTCTTCTTTAAATATCTTTCGGTCAAAACCTTTTCTCTGTGTGGAGGTAACTTTCTCAAGCTTGGAGATTTATTTATGCACTATTGCATTTACCAGTGGACAGATATAACTCCAAGGATGAAGTTTAAGAGGATAAGTGCATTGAAAAAAGTTAATTGGGGTTCTTCTTATGCGACGCTTTCGGTATATGGAGCCATAGGACTAACCTATATTACGATATCTCCGATAATTTCAGTCTTCATGATTTTGATCTTATTGTTGACGCTCCTTTACTACAAACACGCCCTTCATTACATGTACAGCCACGTCAATGATTCGGAAACAAACGGCAAAATGTACCCGAGAGCACTTTTTCATTTATTTTCGGGCATTTACTGCCTCGAATGTTGCATGATCGGTATTTTCATTTCTCTGAGAAATGAAAACGGGGATTGTCCCATGAAATTTCAGTCATTAATTATGGCATGTACATTTACCGGCACGATTATTAGCAATGTTATCTTCCTCAAACGCTTTTACACGCTCCTCAATTACTTAGCCGTGATGAGTGATGAGCGAGCTGTTGATGGGGAGGAGTTTGAAGTGTTGCCCCAAGTAAATTGGGGAAATGACATGTTGTACCTACATCCATGCTATAAGTATGAAAGGCCAATGATTTGGTTACCAAAAGACCCTCACGGTTTATCTGACAAAATCATTGACCATGTATCGTCGCACAAATCAAATATCATAGGAGGTTCAACGGAAGGTGCGGAGCTTCTGAAAGACGGCAATCGCATGACTTTCAAAATCTTTCACGAGCCTCCAAGAACCGCTTTTAGTAGTGAATAGAGTCCGCTATAGCAACCCATTCACTCAATATTCTCCATTTGTTGTTTCCTGTAGGAAGTGAGTCGTGCTCATACAACGTGAATTGATCAAACATGGCGACCAGTGTCAAGGTTTTTGTATTTTCGATCACCTTGGGATCATCAAGACATGCAATGGCAGATTCAAGGCGATTGCAGATATAACCAACTTGATCTCCAAGGTCAACTTTTTCCCCAACTAAGTTTAATCCTCTAAAATCAGCGGATGATACAGCTTTACTAACTCTAGTGTCCTCGTGCTTAGAGGGTGTGAAAAATATTCCAACATTTGAGGGACCCGTATACTGAACCTTACAAGGAACCAGGTTCACTTCAACAGTTGGCACAGCAAGGTCTAATTTTATACTTGATTTCATAGTTGGTGCTATCCTTGTGACAGTACTCGGTCGTCTCTGCTGTTCACTCGCGCTACAAATACGAATGCTGTGCGGTATCTACGCGCTCATCCCTACCACAGTGCAGTAAAACCTCGATAAGTGGATACTTTAAAAACGCGCACTTTTGTCCTCTTATCGAGCATATCCAGATATCGAGGAAATGTGTGGTTTTCTTTATGAAGTGAATTCCTGATACTGTACATAATTAAATTATTTTTTTATTTTTAAAGAAGCAGATATGTATTGAAGGATACCGCTTACCTCAGCCGTGGGCGAAAACTATATATTCCATAGAAAACCTTTTTTTTTAAAAAAAAAATGCGCCTCAGACCCCGGTTCGAAACCCGGGCGAGAACACAAAAAACTGGATGTGCGGTACACATCTGGAAAATCAAGTGTGTTAAGGTTTTCTATAGAATACATAGTTTTCGCCCACGGCTAAGGTAAGCGGCATCCTTCAATACATATCTGTTTCTTTAAAAAAAAAAAAAATCAATTGTATTAAAGGGGGCTGTTGGTTTTTAGGGTCTTAGCGCCTGTGACCGGTATACCGAGCGCGGCCTGGGCGCGACCCACGTTCCGTGGAAGATTTTTTCACTCGCGTGAAAGCTCTTCTCCTCTTCTTCTTTTCTTGGAAGCGAAATTACAATACAAAAGATAGATTAGGCTGATCAAACCAAGACAGCTGAACTATCTATAAACATCGTTCCAGTAGACTTAAGTGAATCGCCTGTCACGTGGTTCACATCTAACTTACCGTTGTCATAAATTCCAACAGGGGCTCCCACCTGAAGCTACAAAATCCATACTTCTATAGAAAACCCTATAATACACCTTAACACTCTTGATTTTTTCAGATGTGTACCGCACATCCAGTTTCTTTGGTGTCGTCCGGGTTCGAACCCGGGGTCTGAGACGTATTTGGGTTAAATACCTTGACCGCTACGCCGTAAGGCTTGGGAAAGTCGGGCTCTTTCACTACTCAGTGCCTTTCTCAAAATGTATTACAGTGAAACTAGGGAAAGCCGGACGCTTTGTAAACAGGATCTCGCGTTAAAACGGAAAGCCGCACGAAAAAAAAAAAGTGCGCATAGTTAAGGAATTTTACTATGGAAAAAAGACTTGGATAAGGCGCGATTTTCTTTATTGGTTAAAGAGGACAATTTTTCCAGAAATCTCGCTTAAAAGGAAAAAGGTTTTTTTGAAGGCGAAATCTGCATGGTCAAGACCCAAAACTCCGTGAGATTGTTGCAAAAATGCATCAAAACCATTCCCCCCTGCCTCAGGTCGCGTAGCCGCGTGTTCACGGCCTCCATCGATTTGGTGGGCACGAGCCCAGATTCGCATTGGGATGGTTCCAGTTAAGGAAGGTGCCCCCACTTTTCTAAAAAAAAAACTCAAATAGGAAAGACAAAAAAATAAAGAAAAAAAAAAGAAAAAAAAAAAGAAAAAAGAGAACTTGCCCTTCACACAATGGTTTGTGCACAACTCGTCGAGAGATTCAAAATGTTTTTCATCTACCAAGAATACTCTTTTGTATATGCATGGCAAAACTCTACAATCCTGTAATTTTGTTACTCTTGTCTGTCGCGTGCCGCCTGTTCATCTGCAAGAATTGAGCAATGGTAAATGATCCACAAGGTCAAATGAGCCATTGAATTTTAAGAATGTCTGATTCACTGTTAAAGTGTAACAAGCTTCAATTAACTTGTACAATATTACAAAATCTGATTAGCTTGTGAGTCATGTAGATTCTTGTAACAAGAGATTACACGTTTGTCTGACCTTGTTAATCAGACCTCATTTCAACTCACTTGTTTATCCAAACTTGTTACACTTTGATCTTGTTACTTTTCACTAGTCAATCAGACATTGTTCAATATTACTAGTTGATCTGAGCCTGCAATCTTCGACTAGTCAACTTGGACTTTCATCATCAAATCTGAAGCACAACTCTAAATTTGAATTTTTCTTTGACTCAAATGCAAGTTGTGCCCCAGTTCTCAATGAAAGTGTTTCGAATTCGAGTCAAGGGTATGAGCTTGATTGAAATTATTTCTGGAGATTGGTGGATTGCTGAGTGAGTGTTCATGAAAGCTCCTCTAAGGGGCGAAGTCTTGCTTCTACAGTTCCACATAATGGAACTCATGGACCTGAAATTGAGGGTGTAACACATCAAGTACGTCTGACCAGTTTCATGCGAAGGATTCAACTTGTGGTGTGATATGGCTAATTGGGACTTAAGGAAAGAGGAGAGTTTGGGTCGTATACCCCCAAGGATTTTCAAGCCAGTGTTGTGCACCAATACTTTTTCTTCCGCATTACCTGGTCGCAAACTGTTTAAATGGGGCAGTATAATACTTTACGAATCGACCTTTTCCATATAGTTTGATACATTGACCGCAAAATTTTCATGTTTTTTAAGGAAACAAGCCTCAGGTATCGCTAGGACACTACTCGCAAATTACGCTGAATTTCACCTCAATTCATTGAGATAGTGATGTTTGTTTGATAAGAAGCAAAGCTTTGATCTGATTTTGACGAGATTGAGAGGTTGAATCAATTGAAAATGTAGAACAACCTTTGTCTTGTGTGTTGGAAAACCTGCGAGTACTTACCCCTGGCTTACTGTACCTCTCTTGACGTTTAGCGGATGGCGAGATGAAAAATGTGTGAAATCCATTGTGAGGTGTTTGAAAAGATGAAGAGTTCATGATAGCGAAAGAAAATGATGAAGCATTGCGTGTTAAAAAGTTCAGTTCTGATGTGTTTACTTTCGCTCACCCGCACTGGCCGGCCGCGAAGTTCGAAACTCTTTACGGCGCGTAGTAAACAAATGCGCACTGGGCTGCAGGCGGCATGCCGGTACTGTACAATAGTTTCGCGAACGTGGGGGTACCCTCCCAAATTGAGACTGTCCAAATGCGGATTTGAGCGCGGGCCCATCAATTTCACGCCGACCCGTGTTCACCCGCAATTCTGCTCGGATTTTTATGAATGATAGTTCGGATAATGGACAAGAGGAGAATCCTTAGCCAAAGACAAAAAAAGAGGCTCAAAAAGAGATATATGGACGCTCATTGAAGTGAAAATGCAATTTTTAAACAGCTAAAATGACAAACATCACTAAGTTCCTCGCTATTCCAAATCTTTTAGCGAACATCCCTATAACAGTGGTGATAGCTCTCGATGCCATGCATACAGGACAAAACTGTAATATGCAGTAAAACAGTGGTCTATATACCGGAATTTACTTCTTTATTGGATAAGGAGTACAAAACGACGATTATAATTAGGTCCGGCTTTACTGTGTAGGTTTTTCATAGCAGTATAGATTTTGTAGCCCCAGGAGGGAGTCCCCTAAAATACAATTGATTCTTTAAATGAAAAAAAAAGAAAAAAACGCCAAACGAGTCAAAAAACTAGTGGGTATAACAGACAATTTCGAGACGATCATACCTATGTAGATAAAATGCTATATTGTTTTAGGTTTTTTGACCATTTTTTTTTTTTTTTTTTAAAGAATAATCACATTGAGGGGTGCTGTGGTTCGGCTGCTGTGCGAGCCTCATCTCAGCAAAACTATATATGCTATAGAAAAAATCTCCGATGGAGTCTGGAGTTTTGAGTAAGAATTTGCTCTCCAAAAATTGAATAGAATTGATTAAATGCGCACTATATTTTGTGAATCCCTTGGTTTAGCCAATAAATACAAATCACAACTTTTTTTATACAGGTTCTTTGGTTTTGGCTGAAATAAATGCCAAGTATGTACTGCCTTCGAGTGATTTGTTTTGCCTGATATTTTTTTCATAAGTCTGAGCATTTGTGGTGAGCTCCCGTAATTATTTACGCTTAACTTTATCCACTTATCGAGTTATCCATTTAGCGAGATATCCACTAATCGAGGTTTAACTTTATTTTTTTATTTAAAGAAACAGATATGTATTGAAGGATGCCGCTTACCTTAGCCGTGGGCGAAAACTATATATTCTATAGAAAACCTTAACACACTTGATTTTCCAGATGTGTACCGCACATCCAGTTTTTTGTGTTGTCGCCCGGGTTTCGAACCGGGGTCTGAGGCGCAATAGGGTTACACCTTGACCGCTGCACCACATTACTATATTGTAGAAAATGTTACAATAGATAAAAGCTTGTGACTAACCAGTGTTTCCGGTATTGTATTTCAACGGATCGTCAGAGGTAGTTTAAAGATCTGCTTCATGATGTCGGTGCTATAAGGAAATAGGAAGCTCACCGAATATCTTGTATCTCATGTTTCATAAATAAATGAACTAGTCTAATATTCTATGACTCTTCATAGCTTCGTCATAGACTCAACATTGTTCACCTGACTATGACTTAGCTTGATTGCTTGGTTTGGCTTTGTTTTGGTTTTGTTTTGGCTTATCTTTGTAACTAAACTATGCTGGAAATCTCCTCCTTAAGTATCTTCCCAGCCAGGACTCATCGGTATATTACAGCCCGACTTTTAAACTTCGCAATGTGTTATCATACAACATATCTGCCACGACTGACCCAACATGTTTCAGTCGCGCTTCTTTGGGCACTCTCCTATATCTCTCGTATTTGTAACTATCGTTCTAGATCACTCGTAGCCAACTTACCTAAGCTCGTTGGTCTCGAGATTAGATATCCAATGAATACTGGTCTAGTCAAGTCTCCATACTTCTATCCTGCTTCTTCTCTCTTATCTTGTAACAGAAAAGGAAGATTTGGATGGTATCGGGCTACCATGAAATGAAATGGCCAAAGCGGAATAAAGTCCCTTTCAAGATTTAGTTTCGAGATTTGTCTCTCCCGATTCTTCTTTAAACTTGCTTTCCAATTCTTTAAAGTATCAGTTTTTTATTGTTTTGAAATCATGGTGGATTTTGTATAAAGCGAAAGTCTCCCGAACTCGCACACACGTTAAAAAACTAATACACATTCTTCAATGTGATCTTTTTTTTTTCAAAAAGAAGAAAGTCGAAAAGGCTTTCTCATTAGCCATTACCAGTATGACTGCATTGTCAGCTGACGTGCAGCTCTAATGAAACTTATTTCGTCCTTTGTGCAAAATTTGTGACATTGAACTCTTCAATTCTGTGGGCATAGAGTGCAGAAGCTTTCGCCGAGCACATAACTAAAATTCCTTTGAAGGCATATGAGCTCAAGTCTTTCGTATATCTATTGTGTTGGAGACTTTTGCTCTCACAGAACGACATCGTGGGAAGCAACTAATTATTCCGGGAATCTCAGAGAGGTTTGGTGAAGCCCTGTGTGAAGGCTTCGTGATCCATCCCGCGTTAAGCCGACGGCGTCCCGATTGATTCTTGTGAAATATCTGTGTGTTGAAAACGCGCATCAGAACAAAATATCATGTCGGGATGATCACGGTAATTATTGCAAACTTAGCCTTTCTAATTTGAACTCATTGTCAGTACACGCAAGGGGTATACCACTCGAATGGGCCGTACCTTCGCCTTATAGTCATGCACAGATCGGGACTCGAATTCCGCACTCCTGTACGGGCGTCGGGCAGAGATCAGGAGCTGCGTCATAGGAACCGCGCCATGTCTTCGACGGCGGGGTGTATGAGGGAGGTGACGCTCAAGAGTGACTTATGGACTGACTTTTTCTTTCAAACAAGTTTACGATGCCTGAAACTTCCAATCCCTTGCAAGTTGTTGACGTCACATATGTCAATCAGACCACTGCATCTAGAATCTTAAATGCTGCGACGTCTCAAGGTTTTTTATTTGTTGAGGGACATGGCTTTGCAGCCGAGGAGGTGAATGAGATTTTCGACGTTTCCAAAGAATTTTTTGATCTACCTGTTGATTACAAGCAAAGATATTCTATTGATGCTTCGAATCATGGATATACTGCCTATGGTGGAGAAAATTTGGACCCGGCGGATCAAAGTCTCGGTGATCCAAAGGAAGCTTTAAATATCTGCTCCGTGGACTTTGAGACAGGAATATCATCTCAAGAAATACCAGATTGGTTTGAAAAATGCCCGAAAAGGGGTAAAGCTTTAAGATCAACCATGTTGAAGCTTTACGATTTAACCCTAAAGATACATCAATTACTCGCCATTGGCTTGCAGATAGAGGACACAGAAGTGAGAGGTTGTGACTGGTTTACTTCCAAGTATAATCCGAAAAAATCTTCGGGAACAACGTTTAGGCTTTTGCACTACCCTGGACAAAAATCATTGAATCCAGAGTCTGTCATAAGGGCGGGAGCGCATACAGACTATGGCTCTATGACCCTACTATTTCAGCAAGAGAATCAAGAAGGCCTTGAGATATACTCACCTGTTAGCAAAACCTGGGAGCCTGTTCCATTCGTCCCCAACGACCACTCCAAATATAACAACCAGGCACCACCTATAATTGTGAACATCGCGGATCAATTATCTTATTGGACTGGTGGCTTATTAAAATCTACTATCCATAGAGTCAAGTTTCCAGCGAAAGCTCAGGAAAGCGGCAAGGATCGCTATTCCGTTGTTTTTTTCAGCCACCCTAACGATGATACGTTGTTAGAACCTGTTCCGAGTGACATGGTGAAAGCTAATAAGACCAGAGGAGCAAATAAAGATTCTGTTCCTATCACAGCGAGCCAGCATTTGGAAAAACGGTTGGCTGCTACGTATGGTTGGTCATGAATCATGAACTGGGCCGTATATGCATGAGTCACAGAGGACTGCGACGAGAGTGAGAGATGGCGGAATTGTCGCGCGGAATTCCCGATATGGCGCGGAACCGCTAAGGAGTTGTATATTTTGTTGTGCATGTGCCCCGCGCTGATATGATGCGCCGATAGCTCTCATTCTGAATAACTCTAATTCATTCTTCAATTCGAAGCCGCTGTAGGCAGATATGATACTTCCTGATCCAGATCTGAGGGCCAACATTGTAAGGTCTCCAAGGGTACGAGCTCAAGAAATAACAAGACGTGTATTGCACAGCGTTGATGAGGTCATTGACGTCATACAGGAACAGGAAAAGAGTAATTTCAAACTCGGTGTCTTTTTGATATGCATAGCTATAGGCACATGGATAGCGGGTCTTGAGTTGGTCAATTTTGTTATGAAAGGGGACGAATTCAAAAAGCCCATTTTTCTTGCAATTCTAACTGGATCATGTTTCATTTTGAACTTCATTCCCAACATATTTTCATGCATGACACATCTCTTGGCGCAGCCATCAAAATCCTGCTCGAATTCATCGCCATTACTCTCGACATCTAATTTCGATCTTGATAACAGGGATGTTGTAAATTCGCGATTTCCGAATCCGCTGCTTGAAATTTCTTTACAGGGGCAAGAATTTTTGAGTTTAGCCGAAGTCTTACTATTGGCCTCGCAGATCACAGTGATATATTTGCTTTACAATATGCTGATCTTACTGTCTTTACAGTATACTTCCGCATCGAATCAAACCATCTTAGGATCTACCACGACGCTTTTTACTTTATGCCTTGGGGTTATTTTCGGACTTGATAGGTTTCTGTTAAGAAAGTTAGCTTGTGTGGGAAGCAGTTTAATCGGGGTTGTGCTCATCAACATTGGGGGAGAAGACTTGACAAATGCACACGCATTTACGTTGAAGCGAGGAAGTACTCTCTGGGGAAACTGCCTCGCTTTAGTAGGTGCCTTTTTTTATGCTTTGTACCTACTTAATATGAAATCAAAGTGTGGTTCAGGGGTAAAGATCACAAACGAGAGGGAATTGTTTGGCTGGGTAGGGGTGCTTACAATTTGCCTCGGAATACCCATGATTGTGCTAGCACATGTATATGGTATTGAAGAATTCCTGTTGCCTAGAAGTTCTACTATCTTCCTAATGATAATTGTGAACGCGATATTCTCAGTGATCTCAGACTATGCCGCTGTTCTCGCCATGCTACTAACAAGTCCGCTCGTGACAAGTCTAGCATTAACCTCAAGTATTCCCATTACTATTTTCTTGGATTTTGTCATTTTTGACACTTCCAAAAATACACACTCGACAATGTTAAGATTTCTTATATATGGCTTCGGAGTGTTCTGCATTTTCATTTCCGTTATCCTCATAAATCTCAATAATGGCTCAGAAAATGAGCTAGTAGAAGAGATTATACAAGACACGCTTGATGCTGCAATCCAAGATGATGAGATTTTGAGTCCAATACTTTCTCCATATTTGAGCAATGTTTCAACGAACACCGCATTACACCAGGGTGTCCACGAACGTCATGCTTTGTCTCCAAGCATTGGCTTCTGGGGTAAAAAGCGAATGAATGCAAGACTTACCAAAACACATGCTTCAAAACGTCCTCTTGATTCAGGTGCAACAAACGTATCAGAGACGACAGCATTAAGCCAAGAATCATCAGAAAATGCATATGTCATCGGCGATGGAGAGATTTCAAAATTTTCAAGAGCAAACTTGTCTTTGTCGGGAGGTGTTAATCATAAGTTTTCGCTCGAGTATAGTTCACACCCTCAACACGGATGAAAATGGTGATCATCTGTAATCCGAAGTCTAAATACATGACCAAAATTTTACCTCCTAGACTTCCCGATCCATTGATTTATGAAGAACATGTTCTTTCATAAATAAAGAAGACACATATCCAAGAGCTATGGTAGCCGTGCTGAAAATGAAGGCGCCTTTGCAGCCTGTTTCATAGGCCAGCTTGATCGCGATCCGAGCAATCTTTGGGGCGTCCTGCAAATAGTTGGTATTTTCGAGAGCATTCTTGATGATAAGTTCTGCTAGTAAAGGATCCTTCACAGCCTCGTGGACATTGCGGGTCATGTGAGTTCTCAACAAGTTTTGAAAGATTGAAGTAGCTATCGCGACACCGATAGTAGACCCCGTTGCCCGAAATGTGTATTGAATCGAGGTGGTACAGGCCTGGTATTTGATCGGAACGGCGGCAATAAGGGAAAGTAAAGTCACTGTCAAAATGCACGAATAGCCGAATCCTGGGGGTATGAGAATCGTGAATTGCGTGAGGAGTGAAGAATCGGGTGATAAATTCAAGACCCTGTGCATTCCCAAGAGTGAAACCACGCCAACAGTGACTGTAAGAGCGTAGTAACGACCAGTTTTCTGCATGTAGAGACCTGCACCGACTGAGCCAAGCGAAACTGCAAAAAAGTTTGGTATGACCCTCTCTCCACTTTGGGTTGCTGTGAGACCAACGACAGATTGAAAAAAAAGCGGGACGAAAAATAAATAAGTGAAAACGCCCATGGTATAAAACCAGTTCGCAAGCGAACTCGCCAAAACGGTTCTCTGCGTCATCACTTCCATGGGAATAATGGGCTCCTCAGAAATGTAGCACTCCGTGTAGATGAAGGATACAAATAGTGTGCATGCGAGAATGACCAAGCCTATGAATGTTTTAGAATCGTAAGACAATTGCGTACCACCCAAAGATGCGGCCGTGAGAATAATCATTAGCGACGAGACCAAGAAAAATGCCCCCAAAAAATCAATACGCTTCAACTTCTCTGAAAAGTCAGATCCGACCGCTCCCAACCCAGGTGAGCCCTCGGGCAAGTTGAGAAATTTGTACATTGAGATACCTACAAGTACGGCAAGTGGTACTTGAATGATAAAAACAAATTTCCAGCCAAACTGGTCGGCGACCACACCTCCAATGATACCACCAGAAGCGGCTCCCAAGCCGAAACATATGTTAGCAAGGCCCTGGTATAGGCCTCGATCTCTGAGAGGAATCAAATCAGACATCGTAATAGTGCCAAGTGTTGTCAAGCCAGACCCACCGCATCCCGTAACAAATCTACCAACCACTAGAAGGAGAAGAGAATCGGTGACGCAAATACAGCACCCAACGGCAAACAAGAAACAGCAAATAAGGAGAAGAATTTTTCTTCCGAAAATATCCGACAATTTTCCGTAGATCGGCTGAAATGCAGAACAAGACAATAAATAAGCAGTGGCTATCCAGCTAATATTCTCGACCGCATTTAAGTCCGATGCAATCACAGTCAATAGTGTGGTGACAACAGTGGTATCCAAAGCTGCCAAGAACGCAGACATGTAAATGCTAGATATCAAAGTGTAGAATTGGATTTTCGAAAATGATGGCTTGTTGTCTTCAAAATTCGACCCGTCCCCTTCACCATTCGACTCTGTGGATCCATAACTAACGAAAATTGGTCCTTTCTTATCGACTGGGGGTTCACTTTCCACTAAGTCCAGAGCTACAAGTCCAGCACTTCCAGCACTAGGATCATTGAGATTGTGATAAGCCATTCCAGTTGTGGCACTGAGCTGCTGAGTGTCTGCGTTTTCGGGGGTATTGTTTCAATTCGCGATATTCATCATTGTGCAAAGTTCGCACTAAAATTGAGATAAGGCGGAATTTGAAGCCACAGTGCCGATGTACGTCGTAAATAAAGCTAGCCCGACGTTGCGCATTCCGCGCTGGTGAAGACAACATAGCATAGAAGTAAGAAATTGCAGTATCAGCGCGCACACCCAATAAAGGGAGAAATACACTACTAAAAATCATAGAAATGTACAAAACCAAAAAACATTGAGGGAAATTACATTTCGAAAGAGCCAACCCATAATTGGGGTATTGAAACATTAAAAATGGAGGTTTAACACAGCTAAGAAAGTAATCTGGTAGCACCGCGAAGAATAAGTCAGGCATCCATTTTGCGCGGATTCGCACGCGCGCGCACTTTCGTGCATTAAATCGATGCTAGAATACTTTCTTCGGTCAAGTGCAGTGACACACGATAAATCGGGAAAGCATTATAGACAAAAATAGGAGCACCTTGAGCGTACTGGAGAGAAGATGAGACTCGCGTGAGACTAATTTCAGGCCAGAAGAGGAGACAAATACTTGAAGAACTTGAACATGGGTGAGATGTCTCCTTAGTAGTCATTTTTTTTCTAGTTTCTTGTTAACAATCAGCAAATGCTCTGTTCATTCCACGTCGAGTGTGAAAATTCTTTTCCTACTACACCATCCGAGCTTTGATGATCGAATATAGGCGAATGATTACCACTTTCTTGGGCGGTTCTATTCCCTGAAAAGCCACTGCTCCAGTCAATTTTTCCATGGCGCACGTTTTTCCCGCACAAACGTGTAAGTCAATTTTTCAGGGGGAAAGTAACGACAATGTAGAGTTCAAAAATTGAATCTTTTCACATGGCTGAACTGTGACTATCATTGAATGTTGAAATCAGTGATTTCATAGGCTTAACCAGCCTGCGAATCAGAATTTTTTTTCACTGCACTGAATCAAGATTCTGTAGATCTTGTACTGAGGCTACACCTATTTTTAAAGCGTTCTTGTTTGAACTGTACTTTCACAACAGTGCCAGATTCAAGCTGGAAGATGCATATATAACAATGGCTGGAATACAGATTAATTATACCTTACTATCGATGTGAGAAAAAGTGTGTCAAGAATAAATGGCCTTTATCAACGGACAGCAAGACTTCCGATACTGGTTCTGTGACCTCATGTGTCACGAGACTTGGAACCCTTTGACTTCAAAAATCGGTAAGAAAACGTGAATTTTGATTGATAATCGTCAGGTTTGCAACCCTTCAATATCATGCCTCGATCTTAGCCCTGATATCTCGTTGAGGGATTTTAATTAGTGCCCCGGATCCTGATGCTCGGCCCGCGATAACATCCCCACGTGCACTTTCATGTGATAGTCTCATAGGTTCTTTTCTACACAGATGACTATCGACACCAGCCACTCTACGCTCCCCACCAGACTTCTCTATCAAAAGTATCTAACAGATTCAGAAAGAATGTGCTTCATTTCTTTACAAAGGCTCGGCTCCACTGCTCAAATATGGTAGTTCGGAAAGTTCAACGTTACGACATCCTGCATACGCCCGAGTGCTTACCCCAAGGCTTTCCCACATGACTGCGACTCCTGCTGCATTTATAACTCCCTTAAGTGAAATTCAAACTTGATCCCGGTCTTCAGTCCAACTGTTATTTTCAATGGAAACGCTCGAAGTTCAGGCCAAAGACTTTTTGGTCAAATGGGTAAATGCGCCTGAGAATAGCTCGATTAAGTGGCAAGTAAAAGCATTGAAAAAGTCAATTAACTTCGCTATCTATCAAAAATATGAGAATCCGTCAGCGCCTGAAGAAGGGATGATCGAGAAAATAACGCCGAGACCGGGAGCCTCAATCTACGGCCAGACTTCATCCTTGGAGGATTCCTCTTCAACGCCAGAGTCCACGAATCGTTTGAGATCATCATCCGTCACCTCAGTCAATCCCATTCCACGACTGAGTACTTTCAAAACGAGGTCGAGATCCTCCACATTTTCTACGAGTTTAAGTAACTCCGACCTCAAATTAGTCAAAGACTACCATAAGCTTCTTCCTGATGAATTAGTTAAAGGCATTTACAAGGCTGATAATGGCGGAACTTTCGCCTTTGTATTTGACAATACATTCTCTAAAACAACAGGCAAGAAAGTGTTTTTCAGCGCCAAAATGACTGGCGAAGAAAAATCCACACAGCTGCGCAGCGGCTTACTCAAATTTGCCCCCAACACTCTCCCTGAAAACGAAGTGTCTGTTGGTTACACCGATGATACTACGAGCAATATTTTGTGGCCAAAAGACGGGGAATTGATGCAGGGTTTGTTATCGAAAAAGAGAAGGAAAAAGATGCAAGGGTTTACCAAGAGGTTTTTCATTCTCAATTTCAAACATGGAACTTTGTCCTATTTCAAAAACAACGACAATAAATTGAGAGGCCAAATGCCAATTCCAGAATCGATCGTGAGTGCCGACTCAAAGACATCACAGATTTTCATTGACTCGGGAATGGAGGTTTGGAATTTGAAAGCTTTGAATGAAAAAGATTTCAAAGCTTGGGTAGATGCCTTTAGTATTGTCAAGAAAGGAAGTGCTCCTTTCCCCGAAGAGGTCACAAACGCACTGTCTGAATTTTTTAACTCTCATATGAAGACACAGTTGAGGGAAGTGGAGCAAAAGCTTAAAGGCTTAATTCTGGAGTTGTCGACGAAGTCGATAGAGAGTATTAAAAAGGACTTGACAAACATTCACTCCAATGTATCCGTCATATTGAACCATCTGGTTTCGTCTGATGCTGCTTCAGTTTTCTCAGAGAGTGAGTTTTTTGATGCAAACGATGAACCCGACAGAAGCAATTTTGGCGTTGTGCTAATGACGGGTACGTCTCAGACCAAACAAGCGCGATCAGACGAAGAATCGACAGGTGATATTGATGTGAATTCCGAGATTTCGTCCTCTAGTTCTGAAGCAGACTCTGTGGAGCTTCCCGCCCCTACAACTGCATTAAGCGAGACGAGTTCGGCAGCTGGTACCGGGGCTGACAAAAATGATCTATACCCCCTTCCTCTCGCTCCGATTGAGAGACACCATGATATTCCAATATGTGACCACAGCCCACCAAGCTTGCTCTCTTTTGTGCGTAAGAACGTCGGTAAGGATCTTTCGTCTTTGTCAATGCCGGTAGATATGAACGAACCAATCACGATATTGCAAAAGTATGCAGAAATCCTCGAATACTCCGACTTGGTGGACAACGCATTGCAGGGAGACTACCCAAATGACTCAGGTGAGCTCATTTTGCGTATAGGCGCATTTTCCATCTCATATCTTGCTGCCATGAGAATGAAAGTTCGCAGTTCCAGAAAGCCGTTCAATCCTTTGTTAGGAGAGACATATGAGTTAGTAAGAGAGGATAAAGGCTTTAGGATGCTCTGCGAAAAAGTATCTCACAGACCACCTGTTTTCGCTATGTTGGCGGAGTCAAAAAGCTGGACACTCAGTTTTAGTCCTTCCCCCTCCCAAAAGTTTTGGGGGAAGACGTCTGAAGTATACACTTCCGGCACTGTTAAGTTGACTGTAAGAGAAACTGGCGAAGTATTCACCTGGTCCCAACCGACCTGTGTTTTGAAGAACATCATCGCCGGGGAAAAATTCACCGAGCCATCAACTAGCATTACAATCAAATCAAGCTCTGGGCAGAGGGCTGTTGTGGAGTTTGCAAAAGGAGGAATGTTTAGCGGCAGGTCAGAGGAATTGACTATCAAGGCGTTTGATGCGTCAAAATCTTTACTACCGTATACAGTGTCAGGCAAGTGGACTGAGTTGATGACTTTGAAGACCAATTCTACTGAAAAATTAATATGGACCGCTGGCAAACTTCTTCCTCAAGCCGAGAAGAAGTTTGGCTTTACCGAGTTCGCGGGAAGTCTCAACAAGATCACTTCCATCGAAGAGGGAAAATTGCCTCCCACTGACTCGCGTTTCAGGCCCGACATGCAAGTGTATGAGGTGGGAAAGGTGGAGGAGGCTGAGGCTTTAAAGCAAAAAGTAGAAGAGGGGCAGCGTATGAGAAGAAATACACTCGAGGAATCCGGTAAGGAATACACGCCCCAATTCTTCAAGCACGTTGGTGGAACTCCTGATAAGCCTGACTCTGGTGAATGGGTTTACAAAACGGGAGACTTAAGCTACTGGGAACGCAGAAAAACACAGAACTGGGACGATCTCATCGAACTTTGGTAGATTCAGATGTTTCGGACTCGGGCGAGACACTCTTAGAATTTAAGGAATATAGTGAGCCTTTTATGCCACTCTTTTTGCCTGACATCATACAACAGCTGATGACAGCAGCGTCTCTTGATCTAATACGGAGGCAAAATACACAAACTTGCCAATAAGCACGTATCAAAAACAAACTGCGAGAAAGTCTAATTCTATCAGACTATTCTCACGTGCCTGTGTGCGTCTCAAGGCTGTAAATTGCGACTTTCCAATTCGACCGGAGTACGCTTCAAAGCATTCTTCAGCTTGCGTCTCACACAACTTGAAACACAATGCCTGTGAGGACCTGGCAAATACCACCCCCGCTTTTTCTCCGCAGTATTCGGGACTTGTAGAATTTAGCAAGAATTATTACATCACGGGTAAGCAATCACCAAACGCCAGCGAATCGCTCGTTCGTTTTGACAATGCCCAATTTATCATGCTTTCTTCCTGAACAAAAAGGTCCGCGAACGGATCTCACGAACCAACCAAAATTGCGCATGTTTTCGTACCACTCATTCTGATTCCAAGCTTCCCTAAGCGTAAGCGAACAAATACGACAATCTACGAAGTGAGACTTCTGAATTTCTCTTAAGTGGTATCAGTAAGAGCATTAATTCAATGGAGATGAGTCGCTGGACTTCCTTTATTTTCAGGAAACACATAATATCATAAAAATTTCATTCCAGAAAGAATTGCATTGTCACACGAGAATTTTTCAAAAAGGGATTGAACTCTATTTTCAGAGTCAGTGAATTGAGGAATTCACCTCACAAATATTTTGCGGAGGACTTTTTTTTCTGGAGAAACACATCATGTTACTAAAAGTCACTTAAGGTGACCAAAGACTATACAACATAGGAAAAGCCCTGCAATGCGTCTGAATAGAATACTGAGCAATGAGGAGCTCGTGTTTTCCAAACCTTTGCTCCTCCTCCTTACCCTCCCCGCTTCTGCAAGTCGTGTCAGTCCGTTCTGACCCGAGTATGCTCCAAGAACTTCTTCAACTTGCGTCTCAGAAGTGGTTGACGCACAGTGCCCGATTCCGCATCCTTTCATCTCGAACAATAAACTCGGCGAACAGTCTCCACGTACCAATTGAGGTTGCGCATATTTTCGTACTCATGATTCAATGGTGCCAACATTGAATTCACTGATTCCACCAGGATTTCGTGCAGCTGCATTCGCTGTAAAGATGCTTGTGCATACCTGTCAGATCTACCCTTTAAAGGCATAAATGACATCTGAAGCCTGTAACTGGGGTCTTTGTGTCATGAATTGGAACATGAGATCCAAAACTAAAATGATGGAGAGCTTTAAAATCTTCGTGCTGTATCCATTCGTATGAAGAATGCACGCCCATGAGTTTGGTCTTTTTTTTTAAAAAAAAAAAATTGTTTCAAAGAATCAATTGTATTATAGGGGGCTCCGACCTGAAGCTACAAAATCTATACTTCAATAGAAAAACCTATAATACAATTTAGAAAAGGCACTGAGTAGTGAAAGAGCCCGACTTTCCCAAGCCTTACTCTCTCCTCCTTACCCTCGGCTCTTCTAGAATCTCTTTCACTGACCTTGCTATTGCTAAAAGCTCAATCTTCGCGAGAGCTTTTGCAACTATCTCATAATCTTTGTCCCCGCCAAGATATATATTGACATCATCGGCAAAGGCATGGTAATTCATCTTCTCCGACACCACGCCATTGTAGATAATGGGAATACCCTCTGGTGCCTCAAGATGGACTAAAAGCGGATTTACTGGTTGGTAGTCCTTTTGCCAATCCGTCTCTGTTACAATAGCTAAAAGCTTGTGACTAGCTAGTGTTCCCGGTATTGTATTTCAACGGATCGTCAGAGGTAGTTTGGGGATCTGCTTCATGATGTCGGTGCTATAAGGAAATAGGAAGCCCACCGAATATTTTGTATCTCATGTTAATTAATATAAATGAACTAGTCTAATATACTATGACTCTTCATAGCTTCGTCATAGACTCAACATTGTTCACCTGACTTTGTCTTAGCTTGATTGCTTGGTTTGGCTTTGTTTTGGTTTTGTTTTGGCTTATCTTTGTAACTGAACTATGCTGGAAATCGTCTCCTTAAGTATCTTCCCAGCCAGGACTCATCGGTATATTACAGCCCGACTTTTAAACTTCGCGATGTGTTATCATACCACATATCTGCCACGACTGTCCCAACATGTTTCAGTCGCGCTTCTTTGGGCACTCTCGTATATCTCTCGTATTTGCAACTATCGTTCTAGATCACTCGTAGCCAACTTACCTAAGCTCGTTGGTCTCGAGATTAGATATCCAATGAATACTGGTCTAGTCAAGTCTCGATACTTCTATCCTGCTTCTTCTCTCTTATCTTGTAACAGTCTCTACTTGCGGCTTCACTAGCTCAGTTGGCAGAGCGTCAGTCTCATAGATATAATTCTTGATCGATCTGAAGGTCGACAGTTCAAACCTGCCGTGGAGCATATTTTTTAAGCTGAGAGGGTTGATAATCAATTTTGAGTATCTCTTCTTATATTTATTTTTGCCGACTCATCAGAGTTTTGGAAGCATTGCTTCAGAATTTCGGAAGTCAGAGGGGAGGGGGCTAACTAAGGATATCAGCCTCGATAAGGTTTGCAAAAAGTCAGTTCAATGAGTAGTTTGAGACAGACAGAGAGAGGGAAAGGTACGAGAAACTGAGGAAAGGAGAAACAAATTATGACCTCTTTGATGTGTCAGCACCAATTTGAGAGCCACCGTTCCTACACCTGCTGAAGATATCGTTTTGCTTGCTTGCCCGTACTTTATATTACAAAGGTTGGGATAGTCGAAGACCTCACAATATAAAGACGAGAGCTGGTATTGTCCACCTTCATAGTGGCTCTTAAGTCTGAAGAGTACTTTTTGCAAGAAGGTCAGTCTAAACGCATATTCTACATATAGTAATTTACATGCACGTACGCCGCGCTAAATTACGGTTTCGTTGACTCCCCTCATCATGAAAGCGCACAAAAATCGAGCAAATTCGGCTATATAAGCTCATGAAATTTTCAGGCTACAAGCTATTAATTCAACTTTTTGATTCGTTCACTCCGTCTTCTCGAGGAACTTCTGCAAATTGATACTTGAGTTGCAAAATGGCACAGCTCTCATCTCAGGGAAATAATGCAATCATCTATTTAACTTACATCGCTTTATTGGCGTCCGGGCTTCTCTTAGCTTGGAAGTATGCAAAGAAGGATAATTTTTTGTCCTCAAATGGAACTCAGAAAGGCCTTCCTTTGGCTATTAATTTCATTGCTTCTGGTATGTTCACTTTTTCTTATATGCAATTTGCTAGCGGGTGCTGCTTCTTTTCCAAGGGGAACTGGAGCAGCTGAGATAAACCGTTCGGACTCGATCAAGTTCATACTTGCGTGAGGAGGCTTTGTTGCATTTCACCATTGTAGTTCGTTGAATGTACTGGATTAGATACTCTCCAGAAATCAGAAACTTGCACTTGAATGCTTCTCAGGAGTCAGTGGCATATGCTCGGAGTCGGCGTTGACAAATGTTTCTCCACCGCTAAAGGTAAGAAAATTTGTATCAGCTGCCGATTTTCTCCAACAGACTTTGATAGAGCTCGGTCTGTAATCAATGTCTTATACATACTAACATGCGCAGCGATGGGTTGTGGTATCATAACAACTTATTCTCAAATTGCTAACACCGCTGGTTTACATGGTTTGCTTGTTTACACCATCTCGGGCTCGCTTCCAATTCTTGGGTTTGCAGCACTTGGGCCGATCATCCGGAAGCGTTGTCCCCAAGGTTTCGTTTTGACAGAATGGGTTCGTCATAGATATGGTACCGTCACCGCTCTTTACCTTTCCTTTTTTACTTGTCTCACTATGTTTCTTTTTATGATTGGAGAGTTATCTGGTTTGAGGGGAGCTATTGAAACCTTGACCGGAATGAATGCCTTGGGTGCTGTAATAGTCGAGTGCGTTGTCACGACAATCTATACCTCGTTTGGAGGGTTTAGGGTTAGTTTCATCACAGACAATTTGCAAGGCGCCCTTGTAGTGGTTTTGATCATTATTTGTGCTGCAGGAATGGGGTCAGAAATCAAGATAGACACAGCAGAAATCGGACCATCGGGGTTGTTGAAGGCTAATAAATTAGGTTGGCAATTACTCTACATCTTGCCTGTCGCAATTGCTACGAATGACTGTTTTATGTCTGGATTTTGGTTACGAACTTTTGCGAGTAAGACCAACAAAGATCTTTGGATCGGTTGCTCCATTGCTTCATTTACGACATTTATCATCTGCTCTCTTGTTGGCCTCCCAGGCCTTTTAGCTGTTTGGTCCGGCGATATAACAGTCGGTGATGAGAATGGGTACAATGCCTTTTACATCTTGCTAGAATCTATGCCGCGGTGGGTCGTGGCATTTGTGCTCATTTTCATCGTCTGCTTATCAACCTGCACGTTCGACTCATTGCAGAGTGCCATGGTGTCTACGATCTCCAATGATTTGTTCCGCAATAGGATCAAAATGATTTACATACGTGGCTTGGTCGTTTTGGTGATGGTTCCAACAATTGTCTTGGCTGTCAAAGTTGCCGATAGCGTTTTGCAAATCTACTTAATAGCCGATTTAGTTTCTGCAGCAGTCATCCCGTCAGTTTTCCTTGGCTTGAATGATGCTTGGTTTTGGTTTATTCAAGGTGTCGATGTCATGGTGGGAGGATTTGGGGCACTATTAGCAGTCTTTGTCTTCGGAACCGTTTATTACGGAAGCGCAAAAGAAGGAGGAAAACTCTTGCTCATCTGGAATGGGCTTTATAATTCTGAGGACTGGGGCCCGTTCGGAGCATTTGTTATTACACCCGTGGGAGGGTTGCTTTTCACCCTTATTTTCGCAGGATTGAGAATTGGCCTTCTCTTCTCATATTCCAGGATCAGAAGCACTCCTTTCACTGCCTTGAATAAGAACGAGCATGTCGAGACTGACGTTTCGGAATTTACCGAAGCTTGCCCTTCAGTATCTGATTCAACTGCAAAGAAAGGCTCTATTGAAGCATTTTAGATTCATAGCGGAACAGATAAATTCGCATTTTGTGTTCGAATTTGAACGATGTAAACAGCTAGCGATGGTAAGAAAGTCCAAGAAAAAGAACGTCAACTATGCTATGTCGAACGACGACTTGCCGAAATCTGGCGTCCCACCCAAGGTATTGAAAAGATCACCCGTGTAGTTATCAGGGCCGTATTTCTCGCCAGAAAAGTACACGTCTTCCCAATGTTCCAAAATGTCTCTCACAAGGGGAATGCCTGCTATAGGTAAATTGGAAAATGCCACGGCGGAACCGCCATCCATTGGGTTGTCGAACCAACTAACAGTATCGTTAGATCTGGTTGGGGGTGGCCTCGTAAAATCCGAGATAGACCGCATCACGACGACTCTGTTATAATCGACGAGACCGTACGCATGCAACCTTGTAAATGCCTCCAAAGACGCGTTGTCTTCTTGTGCCGAGGAACAGTATGTGGCAGATCCATTGGTCATCAATGAAGCATAGAAGGAGAAGTAATCACCTAAAGTATTGCCCGTAAAATAATTGTCTGAGGTCAATGTGTCGCATTTCACAATGGATGGCAAACTACGAGCAGCAGCTTCGTCATACCGTAATCTATTGATAGCATTGGCTTCGGTTCCATTTTCTAAAATAGAGGTTTCAGCCAAAATAACGGCTCTGTCTCTCAAGTTCTCGTTGACTTCAAAAACTTCTGTCCCATAAACATTTATTGGAAAAGTCCATGGATTGTCTGTGCCATACGCCCAATAACCAGTCGTCCAGTTGAAGCGGGTGCCGATAAAATCTTGATAGGCGGTCTCATATTCCAAAGCCACTTGTACAGCATACTTTGCAAATGTGACAGACCCCATTGTGGTATATTGGGGCTCTCCACCGGCGATCCCAGAAATCATGAAGTATGTATGAGAGAGCTCAAATAATGGCGACAAACCTAATGCGGTAACGGAAGCAGCGGCGTTGATTTCACCTTCACCTGTCGTTAATTCACACACAGAATAGTTGCCCGTGCAGAGAATTTTTGGGTACAATGGAGACAACCCGGGAATGGTAATGTTGTGTTCAAAGTCTAAAGAATTCAACCATGGATTGGCTTCATACTCGAACATATTGATAATAAAAACTTTGGGCTGAATGTAGGCAAAAGATTTACCATAAGAGGCTTGCAAGTCATTGTTAGTGCTTCTTTCCTCAGTGGAATCGACAATAGATCTCTTTTTCAATGGATGTGCACTGGCCGAAGCCCAAAGGACGGCTGAGAAAGCGAGTGAACGTAAATTCATTTGGAAAATAATAAGCTTGCCTAGTTTATTGTGTCAGAAATTTTAGACCGAAAGCGACCGATAGAAATTCTTTTATATCTCGCATTTGGAATCACATTCTTCGCTGGGTCAATGCAAGATGCCTTCAAGATCTTAGCCAATGAATTGGATGCGTCTGCAAGATAAGCATGTGCCAATGAACGGCCGTTCGCAGCCAAAGGCAGAAGTATAAATGGGCACCACGTTTCGGTTCATAGGGAACATCGGACAACCTCTTTTGAATCTTGATTTTCATTTTGTTGTATAAATTTTGTGTACTTCCCAATTTTGTGTGCTTCTAAATTTTGTGTACTTCCAAATATTGTCCTTTTCAATTGTAGTCTAACTCTCTGTCCCAAAGCGATTAACTCTGGAGGAGAGGTTCCGCGGCGTAGCCGAGGCGTCTTTCTCACGTTTCTTACGGCTTCGCGCGGACGTACGAACGCGGAAGTAACTGTTCAAGCGAAAAACTGCTTTTCTGCAAGGCGTGTATGTTATAAATTGGCGTGCATATAGCACTATATACACAGCCAATGTAGAGAAATCTGTATTGTAGCTGCAACTCTTCATATAGATCACCAATTTGCAGCTTCAGCTGTGGGATTGCTGCACCTCTGCATGTGGGAAATGTTTGCATATCACACATCCCGAATGCTGATCTTCGTCTTTAAAGCAGTAAGTCGGACATTGCACTATTGTGTGCCTAGTTGCCCTCCCGAGCGCGGTGTCAGGAATGATCGACCGTTTTGGCCGGTCAATGATGAGGCAAGATTGAAAGAATAGTCGACATTGGCCCATTGCGGATCAACTAAAACTCGCTAATCATTTCGTTCTACACTCTCTCAAGCTTAAACTCATGGTTGACGACGATATCGAGATCGCTCATTACAGCGATATGAGTGAAGCTGTCTCAACTAAGCCTTCAGAATCAGATAGTAATAGTGATATTGAAGTCACTTAATATTTCGACTCAAGTAGAGGTGTTTCGTCTCTGCCTTTTGAGTCAGAATCGCGCCACTAATGAGAGTCAAAAGATACTCGGGGGCAACGAGCTCAAACAATGAAACTGTTTTCATTCTTGAGAAGACTATTGTAAATGTATTCCAGACGCAGAAGTGCAGCTTTCTCACAGCTGAAGCTGCAGGTCACCAGTCTAATGAAGAGCTGCAGTTCAAAGACAGGAATGTTGGTATTGGCTGTTATATAATGTTGTACATAAACCAACAATAGAACCGTCGCCCAAAAAAACCGAATTTATAAAAAAATTTTCCGCCTTAACATATTGTTTGAGCAGAGCGTGTGAGGGTAAAATAATTGAGCTTCATACGAGCGAAAACTGCCCGAGCCGAGAATTTGAGTTTTGTGTTGTTGCTCTTGAAATGAGTATTAATTGCTTTTTAGTTTCTCGATAACTATCTCTCAATATATATCCAGTTTTCTGCTCAAGCACGCATCTGAAAAGAGTATTGAATTTCCTCATTTCGTCAAGCCGCACAAACCTTTGACAGGATGCTCCGCTCGAAGATCGAATAGACATCCAACAATAGACAAGCTCATTCATATAGAGTCGTGATATTTACAAACCACATAAATTCCGACAATAAAATTGTACTTAAGTCCTACAACGGTCAATCTTCGTCTCATTTCTTATTATCGAAGGCTCAGTTTTATTTTGTCTATCTTACACATTCTGCGTTGTCGAGGGGAGAAGTATTCAAAGCCTCGTTTCAGAAATTACATTCAGGCGGAGCAAATTTGAACTTCAGCCTTAATAAGGTTTATAAACTGTCGTATTAGTTCAGCGTGAAGTTCGAGAGAGAAAGAGGGGCGGGTGAGAGAAATTGAAGATGGGAGAATCAAATATGGCCTCCTTGACATGTCAGCACTAATTTGAGAGCCGAACTCCCTACGCTTAGTAAAAGTATTGCTTCTACTCGCTTGCCCCTGACTCTTTACTTTTTGGGATTGATGTCGATAATTTTTCTTCCAGAACACCAATTAATGAAGCGAGACTGCAAAAATTATTTCACTCGACTATGAAAATTATTGAAGAAATCGGCAAAAGTAAGAAATAAATTGGATGCGCAGTGAGCGCGTCGATGTGCCCAGGTGGAGAGACGCGTCGCGCGACGCGCCTTAATTTCAAATATTGCTGTTCCCCCACTCTGTGAATTTTCATGCAACCAAAACTCATTTGACATCAGGAGTTCTTAAAACATGCTTCACTTTTCTGATGTCTTGGAAGTTGACTTTGTGGCACCTCTGTCACACCTGTATTCATGGTGAAGTTTGTTACTGGGGACCCTGAAAGCTCCTGAGCCACTAGATTCGATTCAATTAAAAATTGCTGCCTAGAATTGTAGACTTTGAATCCAACCGCCTCATATACCTATGAGTTTGTTCATAAATAAGCTCTGGTTTTTACTATACATATATATGAAGCTAGTTAAAACGCGTGTGGGCTGAGAAGAACACACAATTATCGTAACAAGATCCGCACAGAAATCTGCACACAACTCACTTTTCCGAGCTACGCCCTTGTACCTTTAGTCACCGCAGTTCTGCTTTCTTCATATTTTTGGATCAACATAGAAATGACAGTCCCGGAAATTACTAACGGCGAGAACTCTGAGGAATCATCGAACAAGAGATCCTTTTCCGCTATTGTATGTTACATCACGACAGCCCTTGAAGTGTCTATAATCATATTTCGTATCAAAACAACCCCAAAGACGGTAACTAACAATTCAAGGCGGGAGAATCAGCTGGACAATATTTATCACAGCTCCTTTCGCAACCCAAACGTATGAGGTTTGAGACTATAGATGAATTGACGGATGACAGCGACGACGAGGATGCAAATCAACAGATCAAACGCGCCGGGTACATCAAGAAACTTACTCTCAAAAACTTCATGTGCCATGACCATTTCGAACTTTCATTTGGGCCTCATATGAACTTTATTATCGGACGAAATGGCTCGGGCAAAAGTGCGATACTCACGGGAATATCTGTCGGACTTGGCGCCAAAGCCACAGATACCAACAGAGGACCATCGGCGAAATCTTTGATCAAAACTGATAAATCTACCTCGAGAATTCTTGTCGAGATTGAGAATGATGGACTAAATGCATATGAGCCAGAGATCTATGGGAAAACCATTTTGATTGAAAGAAAATTGACGCGTGAGGGGCAAAACACGTATGCTATCAAAAGCGAGAATGGGTCAGTCGTTTCGAACAAAAAAAAAACTCTTGACGAAATATTGCAGAGATTTTTTATTGTTGTGAATAATCCTTTGTCTTTTCTCTCCCAGGATAAAGCACGAGATTTTATTTCGTTCAGCACAGAACAGACCAGATACACTCATTTCGCCGAAGGCACAAATATTCAATCAATTATACGTAACTACGAGGATGCTTCGGCGAATATCCATCTGCTCCAGACTCAACTGGACAAAGCAAAGGCATACTACAAACTCGCATCCACCAATTTTTTGGAGGCCGAAAGGCTCTACAAGAAGTACAAGCAATCACACACGTTGAGAGAACAGCTGGAAAAGCTTCATGGAAAGATTTATTGGTTTAATGTGATTGTACAGGAGAAAAAACTTTACAACAAAGATTCCGAATTAATTCAGAAGCAGAATAAAATTCTGTCCATTGAACAGACAATTGAGGGCACACAAAATACCATTAGGCTGAAAGAGGATGAGGAAAGAGTGCTTCTTGAGCAAAAGAAAAAAATCGATCACGAGTTTCAAGCGAAGCGTGAGGATCACCTGGCGGCAGAAGTACTTTGTGAGGCTGCCGGTACGAAGGTCCAAAGCACAATCGCGGATTTGAAAAACTACAAGAGCGAGGTCGAACGCTATAACAAGGAGCTCAAAAGGCATGAAGCAGACCTTAAGCTGGAGCAGGAAAAGATTGATCATGCAAATGGTGGCTCCAAACAAGCAATGTCACAAAGATTAGAATTGCTCAAAACACAGGAAGAGAAGTTGAATATGGCACGGGAGTCAAGACAAGACGAATTGATACAAATGCAAGCAGAAAACCCTAAAATTCTCTCTTTGAAGGATGACTTGAGAGAGGTCAGAAACACAAAAAACACTCTTGAGAAAAAAATTAAGAAAGCAGAAGAAGCTACGAATAACCAATATGCAGCATTTGGCTTGAATTTGAAAAATTTAATGGGCGATCTCGAAAGAGAACCATCTTGGCATCATCGGCCTGTGGGACCAGTGGGATGTTTTGTGTCTGTCAAAAAAGAATTTGCGAAATGGGGAGATGCAATTAACGCGACGCTCCAAAGAACACTTGATTCCTTTGTTGTTTGCGATGAACATGACCGAAGAATTCTCAATGGGATAATGAAAAGGCACAAGATTCACAATAGTATCATCGTGAGAAAATTCGAAAAATTCGGATTCAACAACCAAGCTTCAGCGCGGTTTTCTACCATGTTAAATGCGCTCGAGTTTCAGAATGAAGATGCAAAGTTTACACTCATAGATTCCACGGGCCTCGAGGAAATCGTGATATGTGAGTCTACTTCAGAAGCAGAAGATGCGACAAGGAGTCCCTTGGTGAAACAGGCCTTCTGCCTCAGTGATCGAAAGTCTGCAATTCGCTTTACAAGACGTGACGGGCATTTGGCACGAGACCCAGTCTTTTATACTCATGACCTTAACAAGCTCGCGGGAAAAGTCGATGTTGAATCGCTCACACATGATTTTGAAGATGTTCGGAGGCAGGAAAAACTGTTGGAGGCCCAAATAAAGAACCTTGAGTCAAAAGAACGCGAAGCCAGAGAAAGTCTTGAAAGAGAATTACAGCTGAAGAAGTCGCAACTTAAAAAAATCAAAGATCTGATTTTCAAAACGCAGAATGCTCTCGCCGACGAGGGAGATCATGCACAAATCGCGTACCTCAATCTGCAAATCGAAATTTGTGAAAATCATATCAAAACACGAGAGGGCATGTCTATGGAGCTTTGGAACACTTTGTCAGGACTCAAAAATGAACTTCAAGTACAGAAAGACAGGGTCGAGAGCGCAAAGAATTTGAAGAATTCGCTAGCGAAAGATTTGGCGCGCTGTGAAGCACAAGTCAATCGTCATCTCGAGTCAGTACAAACTTTGAAGGACGAGGTAGGACATTTGTCGAGCGATAAAAGAAAAGCAATTTTGGAGGTAACCTCACTAAAGGAAGCAATCATCAAAGAGAAGGAAAAACTTGATAGTTTGATTCTGCTCGCCGAGGCCCAATGCGCAAGATCAGATGTGAACATTGTGGAGACGGACACTGCCACGAGTATTACCGCTGAATACACAAGTATTCAAAGAGCGATCGAGGAAATGGAAAGACACAACGAGATTCCATTTGAGGATGTACAGAGGCAGCTTATAAATGCGAAAACCTTGAAAGATAAGAGCGAGCAAAGTCTTGTTCAGGTTGATAAAGCGCGAGTGGATTTAGAAAATGATTTGAACTCGAGATTCGAGAACCTCAATATCACAATTCGTGAAAAGCTTACGCGAGCGAAGCACTCATTTGAACTGTCTTTAGAGTTGAGAGGTTTCAAAGGGAAACTCGAGTTCGACTTTACGAACGAAAAAGTTATCACCGAGGTGCAGACAGAAGAAAATAAAGAACCACGCGCCGTTTCATCATTGTCTGGTGGTGAGAAGTCGTTCACTCAAATTGCATTTTTGCTCAGTATCTGGAAGGTTATGAAACCAAGAGTTTGTGGTCTCGATGAATTTGACGTGTACATGGACTCGGTCAATCGTACCATTGCTATTAGGCTTCTTATGCATGAGCTCAGGGGCTCTGCTGCCCAATCGATCTTTATCACTCCGCAAGATATTGCCGGTGTCGGAGATCTTCATGATAGTGAAGATATAAAGATACATAGAATTCTGGCACCCAGAAGTGATTAGCCTGATATTTTCTATGACTGCAATACAAGAATGTCAGATAACTCCAGGGATTCCAAGCCACAAGAGAGTGCTTTCTGATAAGCATTGGTGCTAAGAGTAATATGCACCCTCTCCTCAGATCTCCAGGTTCGAACAATCTCGGAAAGTTCAACAATATTGGCAGAAGACGTCATGAAGTAGGTTTCAAAAAATGACTGAAGGCAAGCGTAGGGCATCGAATCATGAACAAATACCTTTCGGCAAAGAGCATACGTCTCCTTAATCATATCAATATGTTCTGATTCTTCGCGTAGACACGAACAATTCTCAAGACGTGTACCTAAAGCCCTAAACAAGCGACGGAATTCGACTGATGATAGGTGAGATACCTTTCTATTGGACGCTGAGCTTGTAATTTTGCCAGCTACAGTTATCGCCTCGCGGCAAAGGCCCAAGTCGCAAAGACAAGCGACCACAAAACGGCCGATTGCAATGTGTTTTTTTTCAACGAGACCCCAAAGCTGGTCCACAATGGATTTAGATTGAAGAGTGAGTTCTTCTATTTTATCGCGTAAAAGAGCATGAAAGCCCGGTAAGTCTTCAACCTCTAACACATTATCAAAAATTGCCCAGTAATCTCCACCTTCTATGTTGTAATCATTGAATTTTACTATTGGAGAACCGTGATTGTACTTTTCAGTGTGTCCATGACTGTCATGATTCCCAAGAGTAAGATTTTGCGATATATTCTTTTGTCTTTTCTTGTAATTGATATGACTGGCATACTTCAACGAATGCGAAACGACTGTAGCATTTTGTTTTTTTAAATACCCTCTATATTTCACTGATAGCGAAATAAAAGCGCTTAAAGCTTCTTGGAAAAGTCTTGCCTCCGCCAAAGCTTCAACTTTAGAAATACACAACGTCTGGTATACATCTCTGTGACCAAAGTTCGAGTAAAATCGCTTAAAATAGCTGCGAAGTCCTTCCACAGCAATGTAATTTCCGTTTCGAGCGAATGTTAATGCCAAACCTTTAATTGCAGATGGTAAGATCAAGAACGGAATGTGCTCATTCTCTTCGGAGAGATGTGTCCCAGGAACAAAATTGATGTAAGGATTTATAATCTCGTGGTATACCAAAGACGCAGCTGCATGGTGACCCAATGACGCCGCATGTGAAGCTAACAAAGACCAAAACTGATTTGATAACTTGTAGTGCTCCCTGTCTGAGTTCAATAGTACGTGAGCCAATGATACCACGGCGTTTATATTGTTGGTTCTCAATATTCGAAATAGATACAGCTCCACTAGCCAGGGATGTAACCCAGTGCTAACGCTGTCCACTATATGCTTGAAAATCACAGAAGAATCTTTCTCGGTAATCATAGAACTTAGGGCGGGTTGACAAACAGTACCTGAAGCTGAAGCCTGCTTGACTTTGCTCTGATGAGAAATTGATAACATGCGATACCCTTTGAAATAGGGCATGCCCGACACCTGTCTTCCCCGACATTTATAGTTGAGGAGGGGAAGCGACCCAGTAGGCTTGAGAGTATTGAAGGAGTAGTTTTGAGCCCGAAGTATCATGGCTTCAAACAAGATCTCAAGAGGTCAAAGTGGAGAGCGCAGAGTGCAGAGAGGTATATTATGGGCTCAGTCTAAGAGCAGAGTTGAAGACTCTAAATTAAGGAGCCTTTAACAGATGCAAGAATCAAGTACCTTCAAATTTGTTTTTGAATAAGTATGTCTGATTTTTTCTTATCAAATTTTTGGCCAAATTAAACGATTCGAACGAGGAGGCTTCACTTTATTTTTCCACACTTTGTAGCTTCTCCACGTACTGTGAAACGCGATAAGTGGAGCCCGCAGTCAGCATATGATACCCTCAAATATGACCGACAAGAAAATTCAAGGACTTAGCATTTTGAGATACGTGAGACTATAACAAAAAATGATTTTTTGGGTCAAGTTCAATGATTTACATCGGACATCAATTTCAGCTTGATGATGGCGCTCGAAATTTCGTCGCTCGATCTCTCGCTATGTTCAGGAATCGCGATTGAAAGGATGGCGGTGAAGAAAAACCAAGAAAAAGCTACATATATCAAATATTCACCTTTCACGCCTACTATGATAAAATTGGATGCTGCCCGCTTGGCGCGACTGTTGCTGCCAAAATCGACATCTAGACTAGTCTCAAATCATTTATCAAGTCCTTTCGCTAAACCAGGAGTTGCACCTCTATCAGCAGCAATCTTTGGAATCAGACACAACTCATCATCTACCGTAACAGAGATTAGAGACAAGCTCACAGATTTCGCGGCAGTAGATGCTTCAACATCACTAGGCTCTACAATTACTACCCTACACTCTAATGAGCTAGGCTACATGTCATCAATCGGGCTAGGAGATGGGTGGGGCCCGACTGCACTCGTCACAAATATTCTTGAAGTGACGCACGTCTATACCGGTTTGCCCTGGTGGACCACGATTGTGTGTGCTACGTTTGCTGTTCGTGCCGTGATGTTTCCAATATACATTAAGTCTTCCGCCAACATGGCCAAAATGTCGAAAATAAAGCCACAAGTAGATGAGCTTATGAACGAAATGAGGAGTGGGTCCAACTCAGAAAAGATGGGTGCAATGAGCAAGAGAAACAAACTTTATAGCGAACACGGCATAAAAACATCGCACTCATTCCTTCCAATGCTCCAGTTGCCCGTTGCATATGGATTCTTCCAAGCCACTAGAAATATGGCTCATTACCCAGTGGAAGGCTTCACAACAGAAGGTACCCTCTGGTTTGAAAACCTTACGCAGGCCGATCCTTACTTGGGCTTGCAGATTCTCACTGCTTTAGTGGTCACTGGAATGATGAGAGGAGGGGGTGAGACTGGTGCGCAAACCATGAATCCCATGTTCAAAAAGGTCATGACATTTTTACCGTTCATCTCCATCTTTGTGACATACAACATGTCTGCTTCCATTCTAGTATACTTCGCCGCTAACGCTGTCTTTTCTTTCTTCCAGTCCATGGTATTGAAGAATAAGCATTTCAGAAGGCTTGCTTCTATTCCTCCGATTCAACCTCCAATTCGTTTGCCAGGCGCAAAAGCTCCACCTTCTACCATGAGTGAATGGTGGAATGAGTACAATGCAAATTTGAAAAAGCAGGCCCGTTCTAAGATGGAACAGACCAACAAAAAGCTCGAGGCCATGGAGACTAGGCGATACAATAAAAGCGACGGATTCATCAAGAGACACTAAATAAACTTTCTGTATATAATATTACTGAATCATGGCAACAAGTCAAATCAGGGAAGAGATTTGCAATGCACGAGTGCATAGTGAGCCGGGCGCCTAATTAGTTTCCTTGGCGACGCTGGCATTGTCCAGTTCAAATATAACCATATAGTTTTCGATCAATTTTTCAAGAACATGGTTCATGGCCCCAATATTGTTTATCATGGATTCCAAATTGCTTGCTTCTGTCAAAGCAGGCCCAATTACCGTGGCCAAATTTGAACATGTCATTTTGTTAGCATCTTTCTTTTCGGCAACAACACTCAAATGCTTCACGAGCGCTTTGATGGTGTAGTAGTTGGCAGCGGGCAAATAAGACAATGCCTTTTGATACACATTAATATCCGCAGCCGTAAATTTACTCGCCTCACTCGTGAAGCGTTTTGAGAGAAACAACACTTCAATGACTGGATCAGTGAGAAGCGCATCGGGTAGCTCTCGAAAGAACAGCTTGACACAGCTCGTAAGAGTGTGCACATCAATGTTGCGATCCGTTAGGTTGATTGTACCCGTTTTATTTATCTCTTGCTTGATCCAGCTCAACTCGCTAAGGGAAGTGCTGATTCGATATATTCCGACTTCCTCCAAGCTGTCCCTTTCTATAGCCTCGTAAATTCTATTCAAAAAACTCGGACTTTCAGTGCCATCCCTTGCACAAATCGTGGTCAAGGGAACACCGAACGTGGTATAAGTATGATCGCTTTTCATATTAATGGACTTAGACAAGAACCAATGTCTGTTTGCGAAGCTCAAGCAGCGAAGCCAATCTCTAGAGTCATCTTCATTCGGAGCCTGAAAAAAGTAGGTCTCACTTGCATTGGTTGTATCGAGTTTGAAGCAGTATGGAAGCAAAAACACAGGAAAGATCTTCTTGTCTTTCAACAGAATAGAAAGCAAAGGCTTTTGCCGTGTGTCCACCGCATCAATCGGATCGGGAAGCTCCTTGAAGGACACTGCTCTCTCTTGCGCGTTTGGGTGACCCAATGAACGGGACTTATTGAAGAGACCGCTAATCTTGAATCTAGAAGAAGAATTCGTTTTGTATGCCATCGACCGTCGTTTAGGAGTGGAGTCGGAGGCAGTAGCAGGCGCATACATAGTACTACAGACCGATGGCCTGCGTGTACCGTGAGGAAGTCTTTTGTCGTTCTGGCTCGTATTGATAGCATCTTGCCTTTTGATAGCCCTCGAAAAAAGAGCGGTGCTTGGCTTACGAGTATGCACCGCAGTTGAATTAAAATGGCCGACCTGCGTTTCATCCAAATTTAAAAGAAACTCGAATTCTTTTGTGTCTCTGTGAAGGTCTTCGTTTTTGAACTCTTCCACATTGACTGCTCTGATGAGTTTGAAGAGGATGTATCTTTTGTTAAAGTTGATTGCGCTTCTGTGAAAAGATGGATACTGGATCAATTGAATGAAATTTTGGATGATCCAGCCGAAGCAAGGTAGAAGGGGTTCATGTCCCGCCAGCAACTTGTCATGGGTAACATGTCGGGGTAAAAGTGCGTCTACGCCGTCAATATTCTCCATATAACTTCTTTCTTCATTCAATGCAGCGGAAGCCCTAATCCACGAATCTTCAAAAAAGCGACTCTCAGGGGAGTACATGACACTCACGAGTGCTGTCTCGATGCAAGACGGGATTTCATCTTCTTCTCCGCTGAAGTCAAACTGACAATCTTCCATCTTCAAGCGTGAAATCTGCACCATCACCAATATAGTTTTCATCCTCTCGAGGCGTTCGTCCTGATTGATATTTTCATCGCATAATTGGATAAGAAGATAAGCTTTAAACTTGAAGTAAACGTGATACAACTTTTGGAAAACTAGTGGGAACTTGCCCAAAATATTGCACTTCCCATTGGCATCACGAAAAGATTCAAGATAGCTGAAAACGTCGCTGATCCTGATCATGTTTTCTGGTGTAGATGGATTCTGAGCATCATAATAAAAAGGTGAATGGTTCATAAGTTGATCCTCTAGTAACTTGAAGACAACAAACCAATCTTTAGGCGTGATTCCTTGGTAAAATATGGCAAGAAGTTTGTTGAATTTAATAAGAAACTTCTCAACTTTGTGAATGTTACTATGGCTCGGAAGATTTCTATTGATTGGCACCTCCAGCATGGACTTGGAAAACTTGAAATCGCGTAGAAGGAAGCGCTCAAATCTCAGTGGTTCAACTGGCTTGTAAGTTATCCTGATGAAAGCTCGTTTCACTTGTTGGTAGGAATCAACAAGAATCTCAAAAGGCTCGAGCAAGTGGTCGCTGATTTTATGCGAATTATACCATTGCGATATTTCATTGCTGTAAAGTTTAAGCATCTTGATGATTATGCTTTTGTTGGCTAAGTCGTTGTGAAAGCTTTCTGGAAATTCGGTAAGAACAATAAGCAAAACTTTGAGAATATTGTACTGAATCTGTAAAAGAAGTTTATAATCAACTTCTCCCAATTGAGATAAATCAACATTCTTGTTTGAGGACCAGCGGGGATATGGTGTAAATGTGGAAGAGTCAAAGTGTCCCTGCTTTTGCAAAAAATGCTTCTGCATCACCGATATGACGGCGTTTCCTGAGTGAACAAATCGATAAGCAAGATGCTCGAGAAGCACCTTCGTAGAAACAAATGAGCTGTAGTTCAACATGAAAACGAGTCTGAATTCTTCTAGGTCTATTGGGTGGTCAGCGTCGAATTGTGTTGAATCAATCAAAAGAAGATCAATGAGTGTGTCGATGGTCGCGAGACGCGGAATGTATTTCTGCGTGATCGGATGAGTGGCTAAATGCAGATTGTCGGATGAAAAGTCAGAGTTGCGGTTCATGCCATTCGCTGAAGTGGTGTCTCCGCTGCGTTGTGTAGGACACACTAGGTTTTTACGGACATGCCTGTTCGGACTCAAGATATCGTCAACATCAATTTCTGGGCCTTCAACATCAGTCCCCACTCGATCAAATTGATCAAATGAGCAAATACGAGCTACCAAATTCTCTGGGTCACCCATGAAATCATCAAGCCGAAGAACCAACTGGTCATCAACAACAATATTGTGCATCTCTTTGAATCTACCTGTCTCCTGCTCGGGGATCAGGAGAAGATCGTCAAATTTCAGAAAATCAATTTTGTAGTATTCGAGATTGAATGGTGGAACCTCGCTAACTTCTGATTTGCTTGTAGTTGTGGAAGTGTTTGTACCAGCATCTGGATCGGGAGAGGGAGCTGAAGATTCGATTAAAGATGCATTCGGAGAGTCAGCAGCTTCTTTGGAGATAGCGTTTGTCAAAGTCTCGCTAGAAGGTAGTTTGACATGACTCTCACTAAGACTGGGTTCGAGCTTCAATGATATCTTCATTAAGTCATTAAGTCCGAAAGAGTTACTGTTCAATTCCAAAAGACGAAACAACATATCCTTCAATTCTGATTTTTCCAATTGGCCGTCTCTGAGTGAAGTGTTGGTAGTGACAGAATCGCTTGGCTTCACCAAAGAGGACTCAGATTTCGAGCCGTCCTTCTTCACGCCAAGATGCAACACTTGGTTCAAGCTTTCATTTGATAAAGTCATTCCATTCGCTTCATAGTATGCCAACACACGCTGATTAAAAGAGATAATCTCTTTGAAGTCAGAGACTTGCTGAAGGTATTCGTTCCAACGCTCAAGTGAATATGTGACTTTCTTCCAATCACTTTCAAGCTCGGAAAATTTGGAACATTTGGTATTGTCGATAGATAAGTCCCCGAAATACGGAATTGCCTGCACACTCGGATATATCTTTCCCATGCCTCTTGAAGCCAATATACGCAAAGAATGTTTAAAACTCGCATCATCGAGACTGTAACCAGAACTCGATGTACTATCTTCCAATGTACTTTGGCCGAAATTCGCTAGATGTCTCTGATCGAGTTGAAGTAAAACAGGCGACCAATCATTTTTCAACAAGTGGATATATTCGTCGCCGACATGAGACCAAATGGAGCACAAACGAAGAATTGGCTGAGACAATATGACAGAAGCCACTCCGAGCCAAGATGACATGTTCCCGGATTTCTCCAAAAGGCAACCGAAGTCGATCCACCTCTCGATGATTCGAGCTTGGTATTCCACGCCAGACTTCTCGTGTTCATCAAACAAGTGATGCGAGAAAAGCCTCGATAAATAATGAAGATGCGAGGCATTATCAAAGACAAGAGAGTTCTTTTTGTAAAAAATACCATTTTTGCTGTGATCGCATGCCAAATTGTGTAGCAAGAGAGACTTATCCAAGCTAGAGTTCCATGCTTTGAAGAATGATCGATCAATTTCGGAAACAACCGCCACTAGATTTAATAAATTGATATCTTGCATAAACCGATTTGTATTTAATTCATCGAGAATGATGTCTGAATGTGCGTGCACAGCTTTGGAGTCAGCAATATTTATAAGAGAGAGAAGCTCCAGCTGATGAGTGATAATTGATTTCTGAAGGCTCGTTATAGATGTAAGCTGGCTCTCTTGACTCTCACTGGACAAGCATTGGAGAATCTTTGGGATGAAGGGCGCCACATCTGGCTTTAGCAAAAACCCGCTGAAATTTTTGTCGACATGCTCTATTAATTGCAAGATTCGTTCTCTGGAGGAATGAATTGACGTGTATCCCGCAAATTGACCACACTGAATTGCTAGCAAAAATATGTACACGAGTTTGAGCACATCACCAAATTTGGGAATTAAGGGAAAAACTAGTTTCAATTGGCTTAGTAACTTTGCATGTGTTGAATCATTAGCAAACATAAAGAAGTGCACTAATGCTTCCAATGAAGACGATGAATAAAAAGTCTTTGACCCTGCGTCAAGTTTAAGCGCTGGATGTGGAACATTATGCAGAAAGTAGGAAATATGATCGGAAAACACCACCTCTTTATCCGCAATCGATGAGGGTAAGTCTGTAATATTTTTTACCGTAATGCCCTGGTCAGGAAAACTATTGTTAAACGATGGAAAATCGCCGGTTGTACCCACGGTGGATGATGACGTTGCTATGATAGATTCGCTCAATAAATGTGATTCGACTTTGGTGATTGAGCCAGTGCTCTGAGCCGAACACCCCATAGACGTCAGTTCAAGATCGGGCCCTTGCTGGACAACATTATCTTGAGTATGCAGATCAGGCTTGAACCTCTGCACATTTATCAGCGCAGGAGCACGGTAGACGTATAAGTGACAACCACGTAGCTCCATCCTGTACAAGCGAAGAGAAGACTCTTTAAAATCGTGTGTCGATGAGACATTTAAAATACCATTAACCCAAGCATGTTTCACAGTTGTGGTGTCAAAATCTGGGTTGATCAAGGCGCGGACGTGACCCGGGGATGTATCTATTTCTGTCACTTCCATGAGAGAGCGCTGATCTTCGCTGTTCCGAGACTTAGAAGCAGTAGAAACAGAGCGCCTTTTGGAACTCTTACTCCACATCTTCCTCATCTTCAAAACCTCGAAAACTGATCTTAATTTATACCTAGTGAGTCAATGCGATGCAGTGTACACGAGACAAATCGAGCGTGACAGTAATCCCGGTGAGGAGCTCGAACGAAGGAAGTAACGAGTAAGAGCGACAAACCGTGACTGAGAATGAATTGGGGTTCTTCGTTTTTTATGTGTGCTACAGAGTAAAATATTTGGCCATTCCCACCTCGATTCGCGGTTCTGTCGGCGAGCGGCGGCGTACTTTAGAACCTACACATATAAAGAGCCAAGGAAAGCGAGTGGCCGGGCATATTCCCGCAATACGGTGTCAAAGGAAAATTAAAGATCTACTGAAAGCCTGGACTTCAACTTTTGTAAACACTTGCTTGCGGGCGTCATTCACTTCCGTATTTTGCCTACTTGTAGTCGGGTGAATCTTCAAACGGAATCTCAGCCAAATGCTTTTCGAATACACGGAGCGGAATTCGTTTCGCGGCTCGTGCCGGGCAATGTCGCAACTGACTCGCGTAAGGGAACAAATGTTCAGGTACGTAAATGCAAGGGGCTCTTTGACCTTGGAGAGGAGAATTTATGAGAATTTCAGGGTGAGCTTCTTGAGAAGGCACGACATTCAAACCAGCAAATATCGAAGATGCCGAAAGTTTTGATCTTGAGACTTGACTAATATACTGGAGAATACTGTTCACGTGAGGAGCCTCGATATGTGCTCATAGGATTCGCGGATTCGACAAGGTACAATTTCCGCGATCGTCGAGACGCGCACTGGGTTGTTTGACAGTCTAGACGAACCTGTCATTTTCATTCATAAGACCAAACTTCTCCGTGCTCACTGGCTATTTTAAGAGACAGGAAACTTTTTGAGTAAGAGGCCCTCGTCAACATCGAGTGCTATTTTTGTAAAGAAGTCCTAACCTCGAATCTCACAAACTGATCTAGCTGTATCTTGATTTTGTTGTTTGAACCCGCCGACCAAGACGTCATTGAAGAATTTCAAAGCCAAGATTCGGCGCCTTTACTGTGAACTCAAGCACTAAATTGAAATGTCTATGCTTAGTTGATAGCCTACGCTTCTTGATGTAGATCATTGTTCTACCCGTTACCTTCTTTTAAAGTGAGCCGTGGCAATGATTTGAAGATTAATTCCGCGCCTGTTGTAACGATTTCAAATTTAAGATGGTTTAAGCAAACCCTTTTCAAATTTAAACCAGGAGTTTTGAGACTCGAGTAATTATCTGTGCATTTTTTCACATAGCTGCCTTTTCACAGTCACGCACGATTCACGAGAGTCTCTCGCTCATGCACACTCGGCCTTGAATCAGCGATTGAGTTACAGTGCGCGATCTCGTACTCGACATATTTCGCGGCTTGATGAATTCATCGTCCTTACTTTGCAACCGTTGCGATTGGCAGATGCGTATCAAATCCAGCAGGAAATTCTTGTTCCCATGGCCCTCTCATCAAATTCGATACAATTCCTCTCAAAACTCGATAAACTATGCTTACCGTAAGCAACTAATTGAGAGAGAGCCCCACCTACATTACCCAGCGATACGCGAACTTCGAAAGCTGCTTCCAATCCTTCGTGTGCCTGAGTTTATAGTAGAGTTTGGGCAAATACGCCAAAAGTTCGTCGATGAGGATCTGACACCCGAAGCAGTTCAGCTCGAGGGTCGGGTTCGGTCTATAAGAAGAGCCGGAAAGGGACTTATTTTTATGGATATAATCCAAGATGATGTTAAAGTGCAAATTTATGCTTCCAACAAGCTTTTGGGATTGTCGAAGGAAGATTTTGCGGACGTTCATGCATTCGTGAGAAAAGGCGATCATGTCATATGTGTTGGAACTCCCTTCAGAACTAAAGTAGGAGAGTTGACTTTGAAAGCCTGTTCTCCCATCAAGGTATCTGCTCCCTGCCTTAATTTCACATCGGTTCCAGATAAACTAAGCGATCGAAGCTTGATCAATAGTAACCGTGTAATGAACTATCTTATTGACCATAAGCTGAAAGAAATCATTCAGGTGAAGTCCATGGTCACACAAGCCATTCGTACTTTTTTCCTAAATGATAACTTTCTCGAGGTACAGACTCCTATTGTCTCCGGGGCAGGAACAGGAGCGAATGCTGAGCCATTTTTTACAGCTCTGAGAGCTGTTCAATCTGAACAACTTCAGTTGCGTGTTGCTCCGGAACTCTGGCTTAAGAGACTTGTCATCGGAGGCTTTGACAAGGTTTTTGAGATCGGCGCAAATTTCAGAAATGAAGGAATCGATGCCACTCACAACCCGGAATTTCTCACATGTGAATTTTATCGCTCTTATACGTCACTTCCACAGCTAATGAAGATTACCGAAGATTTGTTTGCACATATCTACCATCAGCTTGAACAGAAGCAGGAAAACAGTTCCGTGCTCAAGGAAAGACTTCCAGAGCTTTTTGCTACATCTGAGGGCAGTTTCCGAAGAATCGAATTTATTCCAGGCATCGAAAAGGAAACCGGTATAAAACTTCCCCGAGACCTCGATACTATGTCTCTTTTAAAGTACTACTCACAAATCGGGCTCTCGCCTCCACAGCAAACAAATCCGTCCAACTTGCTAGATTTCTTATCAGGAAAATTCCTTGAGCCTCAAAGTGAAATCACGCCCAATACGCCTATATTCATTTACAACCAGCCCTCGATCATGTCACCATTAGCGAAATCCAGCTGGACGAAATATGACGATCGCGAATATGATATCTCGCTTCGTTTCGAATTGTTCATCAACGGAAAGGAATTTGTGAACGCATACGAAGAAGAAAATTCGCCCTTTGAACAACGCGAGAAGCTTTTGTTGCAGCAGCGCAACAAAATCGACTTCATGGATAATGAATCTTTGATACCCGATTGGAACTACGTACGTCTGATGGAATATGGGCTACCTCCTACTGGAGGATGGGGCTGTGGAATCGACAGACTAAGCATGTTGTTTAGTGGCTGTTTGAGAATTGGAGACGTGCTTACTTTTGGCACGCTTCGCGATGTCATCAAGCAATGATCAAGTAAGGCCAATTGTGGTTGAGAATTTAGCTGAATCTTGCGCGGGACATCATATCATAGAAGATGAGCTGAACCTGAGTCGATGGAGCTTCCTCTGCAATTAATTGTTTGTTATACTTGCAGGATTTCCCGAAAATACAATCAGATCTGTGCTTTTGATTTCTTATAGTGATGTTTGCTGAATGCCTTATTGTCATAGAGAACTTTGCGGCCACGTTCGCCAGAAGCCCTGGCCCAACTACACGACGCGGCCTTCCAAGTATTCGCGCATCATCTTTTCGGGCCCAATCTCATTCTCACTGGTCCGAGTGCCGGGACACGCATCAGGAAATTTGTACATGGCTATCTCGGTGTGAACCAGCATGAAATTTGAAGATATAGAGGATAAAAATGGTGTTAGAATCACTTGGAATACTGTTCCCAAGTCAAAGCTTCAACATCATAGAAATATCGCACCCTTGGCGGCTCTCTATACGCCATTCAACAATAAGGGCCCTGTGGAATGCTTAGACGAGACAAGGTTGCAGAGATGCCGGCAATGTAAAGCATTTTTGAACCCTTATGTTGCAATTAATCAGCAGACTGGGGATATCTGGTATTGTCAATTCTGCAAGTTTGGTAATCGTTTGCTAAGTGATAATGGAGAACACTCACTTGCATTAAACCCAGATCGTACCACCGTCGAATACAGAACTGGCCGCCTTGCCAAACTTCCTCCAATATTCTTTTACGTAGTTGATACCTGCTTTGAGGGAGACGATGTCGAAGACGCGTTTGAAGCCTTACGCGAGTCGTTGTGTTTGTCCTTGTCGCTACTACCCTCAAATTCATTAGTCGGGCTTCTCAGCTTCGGTAAACACATTCAGTTGCACGATATAAGTGAATCAGGAAAAAGTTTCTTGTTCAACGGATCAAAAGAGTATACTTTGGAGGATGTTCAGAAGATCCTCAATGTTCACACTCCTATGGTCTCTGCCAATGGCAGTTTGAATCCTACGGGTCAAAGAATCCTTCAATCGATCGACATTGCAGAATACAATCTAACAAACATACTAGAAAATCTCTCTAATAACACATTTCCACATTCATCGAAGAGCGAACGTTCAGCAAGAGCCACGGGCAGTGCCATCAATGTATCTGCTTTAACCCTTCAAGCTGTTTTGGGGCATCAACTTTCAGCGGGGGGTCAGATGCTATGCTTTATTGGTGGAGCAGCTACATATGGACCTGGAAAAATTGTTGGTGTGCTGTTGAAGGAGCCTATGAGATCTCACCGAGACATTGAAAAAGCAAAGACCGCTTTGCCTACCATGGCGAATGGCATTGCAAAAGTCGATACTCTGCTTTTTAGACAAGCCAAATTATTCTACGGCAAAGTGTCAAAAGTGTTGATTTCCGTTGGCCTCAGCTGTAACATATTTGTTGGTTCCTATGATCAAGTGGGTCTATACGAGATAGATGAAATATGTGCAAACACTGGTGGACAAATAGTCATGTGCGATTCCTTCACTACTTCCATGTTTAAGCAAAGTCTTGTCAAGTTCTTTAGAAAAGAATATCACGATGCCGACGGATACTTAGAGATGGCGTTCAATGCTACCATGGAATGTCATGTTACTACAGATCTACAAATCCAGGGTTTAGTCGGAAACGCCACCGCATTGCCGATGAGGAAAGACAAGATCGTAGAAGGATTTGTTTCGCCCCATGTAATTGGACATGGAAACACTAATGCCTGGAAATTGTGTTCGGTCAACCCTCAATCCACATACGCTGTGTATTTCGAGAAGCAAGACTCGCCGCAAGTCGGAAATGCCTTTATACAGTTCTCGTTCCATTATCAACACCACTGTGGTGAATTGAGATTGCGTGTGACCACAGTGCCCCTAGCTGTGATCGCTGATTCGGACGCTCAAAACTTGGAGGCTGGCTTTGATCAGGAAGCTGCCTTAATTGCCATTGCGAGAAACGCCGTGGACAAACTACAATCTGACGGTCTTAGTGCTAAGGCCTCTTCATACCATCACTCTGATTTAACGAAGCATCTTGATAAATTGCTAGTTGATTACTGCGGCCGGTTTGCTCAGTATAACAAGAGTGACATAGCTCTGTTTCGCTTGTCGAATAGTTTTGCATTATTACCGCAATTCATGTATCACTTGAGAAGGTCGCAATTCATACGAGTGTTCAACAATTCTCCAGATGAAACAAGTTTTGTAAGGCATTGCCTCATGCACGAAGATATTTCAAACTCGTTGATTATGATTCAGCCATCGCTTCTTTCTTATGATGTGGACAGTTTTGGTGCTGTTGATGAGAATGGCATACCACTAACTGAACCGGATGCTGTTCTTTTGGATTCAATGTCTCTTGGCGCAACTAAAATTTTGCTATTGGATACCTTTTTTCAAATCCTAATTTATCATGGCTCCACTGTAGCACAATGGAGAAAGGCGGGGTACCATGACATGGAGGGATACGAGCACTTCAAAGATTTTCTAGAAGCCCCAAAGAAGGAGGCAATGGAGGTACTCGTAGATCGCTTTCCTCTTCCGCGTTTCATCGATTGCGATGAAGGCGGTTCACAAGCTCGCTTTCTAATGGCAAAATTGAATCCATCCACGAATTATGTTTCGGCCCCTGGTCACATGTTCATACAGAACGGGGGTCCAATGGACATCATGACCGACGATACGAGCTTGCAAGCTTTCATGGATCGAATACAGAAATTGATTGTTGCTCGCAAGTGACTGGACGTCTTACTTTCTCATCTACGTCTCAATGCCCGAAGACATCACTCCCTAAAAATCAAAAGCTCAACTTTGGCTACCGCAAGCAATGGGCGAAAGGATGCTATGCGGGGATAAAATCTAAGTGAGCACGCCATGCCCATCAAATCTGCTGGTTTGTATTACTCGTCATATGGGCTGCTGCAAGATGTGTAAGCATAAGTCTCCAAGGCGTGTGCCGCGCATGGTTCACCCACTTCCTGACCTTTTCGCATGGCCAAACACAATTACCGTGATAGCCTTTTCCCCACATCCACATCCACGCGTATGCGGGGTAATCAAAGAAAGGTACTCGTCATGACTTCCGCTCAATCGTTTGCGAGTCTCCCGTCAAGCAATTGATCTTAAACATAGTCCATGATTATATATAAGAAGAACCCACTTGAGAAATCGATTTTGAAACAATTAGTTCGTAATAAAGCGGCGTTATGAAGAATTTTTCCACTGACAAGCGAAAAGTTTATCGATCAGCGGTGTTGAAACGCGCTGACATAACAGCTAAGCCTAGAATTCAGGCCGATCTCGAAAAGTTAGTAAGCCTCAGGGACACTACAGAGATCTTCTTTAAATAGACAGTGACTATTCTTTTCACTTCTAAGTCATTCACTCCTCAATTGCTCATTTTCTAAGGCCCCGATATTCATCACACCTTGTGATTTGTGCGCTGCTTTAAAAAAACAAATTGTAGATCTATAAAAGCCTGCCATGAATCTAGCACTAGCGCTCACTGTCAAACGCGCGAATATTCAGTGTGATGCAAAATTTACGCTTCAAAAGCACGAGTCCGCAGCATCAAATGATTGTATCTTCGAAGGCATCAAAGAGAACAAACTAGTACATTATTCGTCAGACGTGAATAATGCGATGAAACGTGAATTGAGCGACTCGTCCAGCAATACAAAACTTTTGGCAAATAAGAAAGTAATCGCTTGCAAAACTATTGTGAGACCCTCAATGTATGACAGCGCACACAGCTTAAGCGATCTTGCCGCTCACCTTCAAGAACTGATCTGGCAAAGAAATCTGGAAGATCAATCTCTCATGGATGTGGAAGCAGAGGAGTCAAAAAGTTTTCGTTTCTTGTTTTTCTTGGACGCTTATGGGAAAGAGCAGATCGAGCTGCTCCGTGGATTGATTTTGAATGTCTCGCATACATCCGCAATCTATGTCTCTCTGCATCTCGACGCCATTAAGCTTGAGAAGCACCCATTGATCGCATATCTGAATTCAACAGAAAGCAAAAGTTTGTCACGCGAAATGGGTCTTTTAGACCCTTTAGGAGGGGGGAAGTACCCACTCAATTGTTTGGTGATTTTAGATTCGCACCTTAATGTGAGGCTCAAGACACCCTTGAGATTCCGTCACGCATATGCCGCATACCAAAAGTTCGGCCTTCAAATTCCACAACTCGCAGGACTAATCGAGGAATACTCACAGTTTGCAAGCTCTCAGTAGATTTGAGTCAAGAAACAAATCCATTAACGTGTCAAATTTGCTTCGGGTCTTTGTTGCTCCAATAGCTTGTAGTCATTTCGCTGCTTTTCGATTTCGTCTTTAACTTTCGTAATGTATGCATCTAGTCTAGCGAGCTCATCGAGCTCGTTCTTTCTAAGGTACTCTTGGTCAGTCTTATCAGGATGACTGAGTTTGTATGGAAGCAAGTTCAGAGGCTTTTTCGTGAGAATTTCGAAGGTTGATTCTGTAGGCTCTTGAAATACCAATTCATCGTATAAAACCGAATGAACCTCGCCATTTTCACGCTGAGGAGCTTGAGGATTGTACGGATGAAGTTTTAAAGCGTGAAAGATCTGAAAGTTTTTTTCGTTAAGGGCCAATTCTGCACCCGTATGGAAGTGAATTTTGATGACGATTTCAAATTCTCCCCAGCCTGTTTCAGTTACCTGATATGGAGGCGTCTCGACTGATCTCACTGGATTTTCGTATGTTTCGTGAAGCTTGAAGGTCACCTTTTTGATCAACGGCGTGAGGTCAACATTGTTCAAGGTAGGCTTGAAAAACACTGTCCATTCGTGTGTGTGGTCTTGAGGGGTTCTCTCTGTTCTCTTCTCCTCGGCAAGCTTTTTTGCACTATTTCCATACAAAATCGGTAAGGATACCGATACATTTTTGATTCTCTTGGACATCTCGTTTGGACAAATTGAGGTTGTCACCTGAGACCTCCGCGAGCTTTCAAGTGATCACTGTGCGTGCATGTAGGAACTCATTTGACACGATAAATCGGTTTAGCCTGCAAGTTCAAAAATATAGCTATATGTGTAAGATTCCATTTAATATGATCTGAAATGTTGAATTTTTTTCAATATGGGCTTCTAGTATACATGGTGGTATAAGGTGGGTGTATTCTGGAATAAGGTCAAATTTCGTCACAGCTTACGACCCAAGAGTCGTCTCATTGCGGAATCAACGGTTTCCAGTCCGACATTGTACCTTTCGTGCCTCTTGCTGGAGGCGGTGATGGAGCTGCTCCATTTTTATCCCTATGAGTCTTCATTTCAACCGCCGAGGTCGTTTCATTCGACTCCAATCTTGCAGATGACAAAGTCTCTGGCTTGCTGGGCTTGAGGGGCTTGAACGATTCCAGTTTTGACATGGATGAGTCTCGAATAGTCTCCGGAATAGACAATTTTCCTGACGTGCCAGAACTGCTGGGCGAGAGAGGGACGGCATCGAAGTGGAGACTCGCAAAATTATTTGGAAAGCTTCTTGGTGGGAGCGAGGGTGCGTCATTTTTTTGAGACCGATCAACGTAATTTGAATTGCTGAGCTCATTTCGGTCAGCTGGCAGACCTATTGAATTATGAGCAGAGAAATTGATTTTTTTGTCGGATTGCAAAGTTGGAAAAGCATCTGCCTGCAATACTCTCCGACTAATGGGAGGAGGGGGAGGGATCCGCTTTGGTGAGGTACTCACCACTGAAGTGGACCGTATAGGAAGTGTGGGTGGTGCGGAATCAAAATCAAGCAAATTTAGTTCGGACAAGGCCTCGGACCTGAATGTTGACCCGGTGCTTGGGCTCTCGGTAAGCGACTCGCTCTCACTTTGAAATTCTGGAAGCTCGCCGCGTTCTGCCTTGTAAGTGGAGTAAAATTTAAGTGACAAGTCCTTCTTCTTTTTCTCGTCCACAAACTTCACCTTGCACGCAAATGTTGAATACACCGGTTTGTGATCACTTATGAAAATATCCATAACCGCATTGTAACTGAGGGACGTCAAAGATATTCCCTTTTTGCACCGAAATAATATTCGGTCTGTCCACGAGGGAACCCGTTGTTTTTCTGATGTATCATAATTCGAAGTGCCTCTGTCGTACTTGTAGGTTGGGTAAAACAATATGCGACTTTCTTTGAATTGGTGGAAAGCACCGCCCACCTCTCTTTTCTCAAGATTCAATTGGTCGACCTGCTGCATCTCATCAAATGCACCGCTATGCAACAATTGTCTGCATCTGTCATTTGTAAGATTCAACCGGTAATTTAAGTCCCCGAACCACACGACAATTTCATGGTCAGATATTCTATAATTCCGTGCGAATGATAGTCCCAGCAGAATTGCCGCGTACTCGTTGTGTCTCTCAATAGTTGCATTAACACCCGCAGCTAGGTGGGACGTGACAAGTGCAAAAGATGTGGCGCCATATTCAAAGCGAACGGCGCATGCTCCTTTATTAGCTGCTATTCCTCCCATTCCAGTCTTTTTGGATGAACCCGAAACCTGCGTCACGTGTGATATGATACTTTTTTGCACAAAGAAAAAAAGTGACATTGATGCAATACTCTCGGTTCTCAAGAGAAGGTATTCTTTCCCTTGTGAGTTGAGCGCCTGATGCAACACACGTGCCCACTGTGCTGATCTTGTGTTGTCAACAGCTAGGATAGATCCTGCGTTAAGCTCGATGATTTCTTGTAGACCAATGGCGTAAAGCTCAGGAAACCCTGTGGCAGCGTTCTCGGGTGGAAATAACCAATTGATAAGCTCTGGGTATGATGAAGGTGGCGCAGCGTTCACGTTAAAGGTTCCGGTAAACATATGTACGGTGTCAAAATCTGTAAACGTGCTCTCACTTTTAAGAAGCCTTTCAGTAACATACTCTCCAATCGGGTCAAAAATTTTCACCGGTATGGATAATCGGCCGTCCTTGCCGAGCATTGTATCCATGGTGGATTGTTTCTTTGAATCAACGAATGTGTTCTGGTACATTCGGGATACTGACTTTGTGACATCCGAGAGTGCTCCCGCGAGGTTCATTTTTCCCGAACGTGTGAATGATGACTTCAAAGCATTCGTTCCAGTGTAAATTTGTGAAATGGCATCTCCATTATCAGCCCATAATTCATTATGCTTGCTGATGAATTCATCGAACCTTATGCGGTCACGCGTAGTTGTGGATGATTCGATATTATGAAAGATGTGCTCCATCACAGTCTGACTTATAACTTGTTCAATGAGGTTGGTGCGATCCAAGCAATCAAGACAATTCACTCGAAAAACTCCACTTTGTCTCATGACGACTTCACCAGCCTGAGTGTCATAATCATACCAGCCAAACAGCTCGAGAGATTCACGAAGCATAGACAAGATTTTGGATGCTCCTGCGAAACCACCGCTCAGAGGTTTGGTCTCTGCATGAAAGTCGAAATGGCTATATTTCAACTCTTCTTTGTGGTCGGAATTCTGCAATAGACCAATATATCGATGGGAGATTTCAACTTCCAGGGCTTTGCTCTTGGAGAGCAAATTGACAATGTGGCATACTCCATATTTGTCACAGATTTCCGTGAAGTGCTTATTGAAACTGAGCTGTGAGGCCTCTCGAGATCTCGTGATTGTTATTTTGGGATTCATTAGAGTCGAATCTTGTTCCCAAAAGGATGGCACCGATCCACGTATCTGAGTGAAAGAAAAGACCTGCTGAACAGAAGCACGATGATATATGAACTCAGTCTCTACAAAGTTTGCAACGTTACCATCATCATCAATACCGCGAGCGTTGAATCGAGTCCCTGCTCTTTTCCACGACTGTTTTGAAACGATTGAAATAGTATCCGAGGAAGATCCACCGAGGCGCATGGTTTTAGCAAATCCCCGGATCACTGTTGTAAGAAATCTGTTATCTTCCATGACCTCTGCCGCAACATTATTCAAATTAGACCTGAATTTGATAAGCTCTTCCATCAAAAAGCTGTTCCACATAAACAGCTCCTGATAATGTTGGACATTGACGGGCGAATCAATGCTGTTCTCTAAGTCTTTTGAATGATTTTGAAGTCTTTCTTGACTCACACCTCTTGCCTGCAATAAAGACGTCAAATCAAAGTCATTTGAGTAGTAAAATGAGCCATTCGAAAGCAATTTCTTAAATTCAAAGCATGGATGCACCACACGTGCGGCGGTCAGCTCGTACTCGTCAGGTTCGGATGCATGTGGCATCAGCATACCGTTGGCATCAACAGTGACAAAGTCCCATTCGTCCGAAGAAAGAGAGAAAAAGTCCACGCTATTAATTTTATTGACAGACTCGTATGGAAGTGGTCGCGCCACGTTTAAAGAGGCGCCCGTAACAAGGGCGACATAAATATGATCTTGCACATTGATAAGACCTAAGCACCCAAAAATTTCTCGATTAAGCAAATTCCTGTAGCCTTTTTCGTGAGCGACTCCCGAGTTTGGGCGCAAATTGACTTCGACTTTCGGCTGTTCACGCTCACCCGAAGTGCTGATCTGTCGAAATGTGAGACTATACGAGGAGGACTTTAAAGCTAAAGTTCTCGGATTTTCCCGTACAAGAATCTTCATTGCCACAGCCTGTGCTAGAAAGCCAATGCCGAGTGGTCCGTTTTCCAAAAGAGATCTGCAAGAGGACTTGAACGAAACCTGGTTGTGGAAGATCTGGGACGCCAGATACCTGCTTCGCCCAAACCCAGACACCAAGGTGCGGCACTTGCTCAAAAAAAAAAGTCAGTCGGCCGGCTATCGATAAACCTAACAACAATAGCATCACAAACAAAATGGCTACCACATATCAACTCACGTTATCGGACGAGTCCAAAGAAAGAGTTTTGAAAGTATTGAGTTACTCTAGAACGATCGCACACTACGGATTCATTCCCTTCATCTTGTACTTAGGTTGGAAAGCCACGCCAAGCAAGCCATCCTTATTCAATTTGTTGAGTCCCTTCCCATCTGCTTAAGCCTTGTAAATAGCAATTAATATACTTCAGAAAAAAAAAGTTCTAGCTGGGGAAATTGTAGATCGATACCATGGACAGATAATAAAGGGCGCGAGAATCGTTGCCATAGAACTTCTCAAGCTTCTAAAGGACGTTCTATGGACACTACGTGTTTGGAACTTTATCAAATGTATTGAGAAAATAAAAGATGCTGCCACATTTAAGTTTGTCAAACATCAGCATTGCCACTGAATCTCAAGTTTATGCCTTCCCGTTGGTATGCGTTTTCTCTCGATTTAGCCGCAGGTCTTCGCTAGGTTCTGCGACTATCTGAATTCCATGGCCCGTTGGTCTTTGTTTTATGAGCAACCACAATCAACAAGCATACATTTTGTTCAAGAGCGTGAAAAATTATTTTAATGACATTCTCTTCATGGACTCCAAGACAGATTGAGGCTATCTCTGGCCTTCTAGCAGGTTTTTCAAATACAATCATAACTCAACCCTTGGATCTACTAAAAGTTAGACTCCAGCTTGCCAGCCATACCTCCTCTGAACCACTTGGTCTTCTACGAATCGTGATCACACAAATTCGCGAAGACGCTTTACATATACATCATTCTCGAAGACATCCAAGGCGACCTTTCATCGTGTCCATGGTACAGCAATACTACCGCGGAGTTTGGCCCAATCTACTAGGCAATGTCTCTGCTTGGAGTCTTTATTTTACGTTGTACGCCGAATTCAAGAGCAAAATGGCGGATAGTGAGGGTAAAACCTCGTATTTCGGAGCTTCATCATTGGCAGGTGTGACGCTGGCCGTCATCACAAACCCAATTTGGTTGGTAAAGACACGAATTTTGAGCACGTCCAGTCAGCAGGAACATGCGTATCGATCTGTAATCGATGGATTTAAAAAGATTATGGAGAAAGAAGGAATTTTCGCCTTTTGGAGAGGGACTGTGCCAAGTCTTTTCCTGGTGTTACAGGCGAGCCTTCAATTTACCTTTTATGATCATATGAAAGACCACTTCAAAAAGTCGCTGGATCCTCAAGATATTTCCTCACACCAGTTTATAGCGGCATCGGTTATTTCAAAGACGCTCAGTATGACCTTACTTTACCCCACACAAGTGATTAGATCCCGAGTCCAGAGTTACAATTTCGAAAAGGAAGACCGCAGTATTGCAGCCGTGATGCGTAAGATCTGGTTAACGGACAAGAGCCTCAAAGGATTCTATAGAGGCCTTTCGACAAATATCATCCGAGTGCTTCCGTCGACGTGCGTCACGTTTTTGACATACGAGACCACAAAGAAGTATTTAGCTACCTAATCTTTCGAGGGCCGCGCTTTACATTAATTTTCACTTCCATTTGTTTCCTAATTCTATGTTTGAGGGGTTTGACATACAAATACCTGGGCAAACAAATCTGGATTTAAATGAGACCTCCGAGATAGCGAAATGTCCCCCAAGCTTCGTTTATTGGCTGGTGTCGATTCATTCGTCGCCGAAAATTGATCGCCAACACTGTACTTTGTTTAAATAAACATTTAACAATCACGGGCGGGCAAATTTTATTTTTGGTCGTCATTTTTCGATTGATGCCTCTGAAAATTCCAATTTTCTTGGGCGAGGAATTTCCTTGAGGATTGGGGTTTCCATAGAGTAAATAGTTTTGCTGAGACCAGGCCCGTACAGAAGCCGAACCACAGCACCCCTCAATGTGAGGTTTCTTGAAACAAAAAAAAACAACTGAATGCTAGTTATAACATTTAAAAAGCAAAATAATCTAAAATTAGTGATAACATTCAAGAAGCATTGAAACTAGTTTGGACCCATCGAATTTCTAGACACCCAGAAATACTATGTAATTTTATGCTTGTTCCTTCACGGTTCAGGTAAGCCAACCGTCTTTGCCCTTTAATCTGCGCACTGCAACGTGATCCCCCACAGCGAAGCGCGCTACTGAAATAAAGAGACGCGTTGTTTATTTCGGACACCCGATCTGTTCTCAAAGATAACTGCAGACATTGTGAGCACGCACAAGCAAATCGTGCAATTGTGCCAATATTCGTTATGTCAGAGCCTGGTCTCAAGAAAAGAAAAGTGGAGACTGACAGTCACATCATCGAAAGTATACCATCGATAAACTCAATTGAAACTCGTGAAAATTCACCTGCGGATCAAGAGCAGACGTGGTATCCCATTACGGTGTCCTCAATAGAGGATAAATTTCTTTTCGACAGTACCACATTTCACTCATCGATACCTATATCAATCGAAGAAAATCCGAATGGGTCAATAGTGCTAGGAGTTGATGAGGCTGGAAGAGGACCGGTGCTAGGACCTATGGTCTATGGTGTCTCATATTGCCTTGAAAGCTACCAAAGCAATTTGAAGACCCGGTACGGATTCGCGGACTCGAAAATATTGAAGGAAGAGATGAGAACAGATTTGTTTAAATTAATCCACGATGAATGTCACGAACTATACCAAAACGTCGGATGGGCCGCATGCACTATGACTGCTAAAGATATCTCCAATGGTATGCTCCGAAGCACGCTTGGCGCAGGGTCATACAATTTGAATGCACAAGCACACGATACAACAATTAAGCTTATACAAGACGTATTAAAGGCAGGGGTCAAAGTAAGCAAGATATATGTGGATACAGTTGGACCCCCAGCTACATATCAAGCAAAATTGCAAAAGTTCTTTCCGGGAATCGAAATCACCGTGGCGAAGAAAGCAGATAGTATATATCCCATTGTTAGTACTGCTTCTGTAGTGGCGAAAGTGACCAGGGACTTGAATCTCCATTGGTTCAACGAGAATTTAGAGCAACTCAAGGGCCAGAAGATCGGCTCGGGCTACCCCTCAGATCCTAACACGAGCAAGTGGCTTAACAGTAACGTCGATAAGGTTTTCGGATGGTGTCACGGACTCATCCGGTTTCTGTGGCAGACAGCGAAGGACAGCTTGATGAAGAACGGCGGTATTCCTGTCATATACGAAGCAGAGTGCGTGCCCGAGAAAGGCTACGAAGATATCGGCGCAATGTTTACCTCGAAATCCTCGGGCTTAATAGATGCGCTGTACTACAGTCGAGACATGGCACTTTAAGTATTGTTACGACCTGAACTACATATTTAATATAATAACATATCGGTAAGTAACGAATCGATGTTGCATGCGCATGTGATGAAATAGCCCCGCATACTATGAATGGGGCTGGAAGCCACACTGATTGACTCGTCCAAAGCTGATCTGATACCAACCATCTCGAAATTCATATATAATTCCAAGTATCTCGAATGAAAGAATTGTTGGAATTTGGAATTAAAGGGTACAAGAGTGACTCACTTTTGAGATAGCCTTCGCAATTAACCTTCAAAATTCGGTCCCTACTTTTTTACGACTGCTTCCGGAATCTCAAGTTTCAACAATTTAAGATATACAGTGGAAGAACCGTTCAATATCAATTGGCAAAATTGAAAATGGCCCTTTGTACGTCACCTACCTCACCGCAATAAGAACGGGCGCTCTTTTGGCCACGCAGAATGCAATGAACAATTAGACCTGACAAAACTCGAATGAATCACGTTTGCTGGCAATGTAGCCACTACAGAGTCTGTAAACTACTAAAAGAGAAAGGGACGGTATGACGATGCAACACTGAATATTGTGGATTGCCATGAATGTGAAGAACCTAGACAAGCTTATTCAAGCTTTATTTGTTAACCGTCAGATAATCGTTGTGGTCGAAACAAATCACCAGTTGCAGCAACGCGAACCCACGCACGCGGCCAGCAAACTCGATAACCTTCTCGAGAAAAACCCCAGCCGGAGTGCGACCAGCCGGACATTGAGTTCCGACGCCCGGAGGACTACCGTGCGATGGCCGGTGTCCTGCACCAATGACACCGGCCTCTCGTACGCTCTCCATGTGTTCCTCACTTGTTACAGATCACAACTGTCTTCGTCTCATTGATCTTGTAAGACACCTCTCCATTACCATGTCTGCTTTGTTTGCCCGCACCGCCGCCGCCTCTGCGCGAGCCATGGCCTCGCAGACTCCTCGGCAGTTTCTCGCCGCCTCATTTCCATTACAGATTGCGAGATTATACCTGTCCGGTAAATTCCCTTCGCATGTCGTAATTAAGATGCCTGCGTTGTCACCAACGATGACACAGGGTGGTATTGCTTCATGGTCCAAGGCTGTGGGTGATGAGTTGTCTCCTGGTGAGCCCATTGCTGAGATTGAGACTGACAAGGCCCTGATGGATTTTGAATTTCAAGAGGAAGGCTTCTTGGCCAAGATTTTGGTTGATGCCGGTGCCCAGGACATTCCTGTGGGCCAGCCAATCGCTGTTTACGTGGAGGACAAGGGGGATGTGGCTGCATTTGATGGCTTTACTGCTGCTGATGCCGGTGAGGGCGAAGCCCCCGCTGCTGATGCTCCCAAAGACGAGGAATCTCAGAAGGACGACGTTTCCAACGACACGCCAGCAGCTTCTTCCGGTTCTGAAAAGAACACAACCACTGTAAAGTCCTCACCGAAGGCCCCAGCTGGGCGCATTTTTGCGTCGCCCTTGGCCAAGACCATTGCCTTGGACAGAGGTATTGCTATCAAGAATGTTAAAGGCTCGGGTCCCAATGGTAGAATCATTGCCAAGGATGTTGAAAGCTACAAAGCCCCTGCCCCAGCTGCTGCAGCTCCAGCTGTCGCTTCGGGCTCATCTCCCGCGACTTTCGAGGACATTCCTATCACTGGTATGCGTAAGACCATTGCGTCCCGCTTATTACAGTCTACCCAACAATCACCCTCTTACATTGTCCAGTCTCACCTCAATGTTGCCAAATTGTTGAAGTTGCGCCAGGCGCTCAATGCTACCGCCGAAGACCGCTACAAGTTGTCAGTCAACGATTTGTTGATCAAGGCCATTGCTTTGGCGTCCTTGCGCGTGCCAGAGGCTAACTCCGCTTGGATGGCTGATCTGGGTGTTATCCGTCAATATAGTGTTGTGGATGTGTCTGTGGCTGTGGCCACACCTACAGGGTTGATCACGCCGATTATAAAGGATGCTCATACCAAGGGTTTGGCTGCGATCTCGCGTGAAATGAAGGCTTTGGGTAAGAAGGCTAAGGAGAACAAGTTGTCACCTGAGGAATACCAGGGCGGAACTATCTGCATTTCTAACTTGGGTATGAATCCTGCTGTGAACGCATTCACTTCGATTATCAACCCACCTCAATCCGCAATTGTTGCCATTGGTACCGTGGAGAAGAAGGCAGTTCCCTCGTCCGTCAACGAGCAGGGCTTTGTCTTCGAGGACTTCATAACCGTTACCGGAACCTTTGACCATAGGACCATCGACGGTGCCAAGGGTGGTGAATGGATCCGCGAGTTGAAGAAGATTGTCGAAAACCCGTTGGAATTCTTGCTCTAATTAACACACATTCGGACATATAGAATAATAGGAGAAGACTCGGCATGGGCTTTGTTAAATTTGTTAAATAACTGTCACATCGTCATTTAGTACTGCAGAGCATTCTTGCTTTCTCGAAAGAATCAGTTTGAAAGAAGCTATAAATCTCTGGAAGCGATCCTATAAAATTCATTACGCAAACAAGATACATATGCTTTTTTACTTGCGATGATACCCTTCTGCCTGACGCCCGTGGCCGCGTCATGTCATGGTCACTGCAGACGCGCGTAATTAAAACATTTTGCTGGACAGTCTACCAGAATTTATGGTATCACATCAAACACACTTCAGTTCGCGCTACTTTGTCCTAGAATGACGATCAGCACAATATACATCGCCCGTCATGGTTTCAGATCAAATTGGCTTCCGCCTCCGCACCCCCCAAACCCCACAGGAATTGACAGCGATCCTATCTTGGCGCCGCATGGCGTGGACCAGGCAATAGAGTTGTCGCAACATATAGGCCAACTTCCAAACGACGAAAAACCTCAGTTCATCATCTCTTCCCCTTTTTTTAGATGCGTGGAAACTTCTCAACCGATTGCACGCGTTCTTGGCTTGAAAGTCGCCATCGATAGAGGCGTTAGCGAGTGGTTTAAGACAGATCGCGGTGTTGTTCCGGTTCCAGCAGACTATGAACAGCTTGCTGAGCACTTCCCGGAAGTGATTGGTGACTCTGGCATCTGGGATGGCTCTGGTGTAGCTCCGCTGTCTGTGGGAGAGACTTCTAATGATATATTAACGAGATGTCGTAAATTTTGGTCTGATTTTGTACCAAAATTTGAGTGCCAATATCCTGCGATCTCAACCATCATCATTGTGACTCATGCCGCCACCAAGATAGCACTCGGAATGTCTCTTTTGGGCCATGAATCTGTCAATGATAAAATCATATTCAATGGTGAGATCACAAAAATTCAGTCGGGCGCCTGTTCCCTCGATAGATTTGCCATAGAACAAAATTCATGGGTGCTCAAGGAAAATGGTAGAACAGATTTTTTAAAGGATGGCGAGGAGATGAACTGGAACTTCGACGCAAAATTTGAAGCAGGCTCCGATGAGGATATCAAGGCAAGAAAAGAACCAGAAAAACTTGTGGAACAATCGGAGCCACCCTCGGATATAGACCTAGTATCGGACGATAACGCTTACGAGGTATGTACACCGAACAAATAGACACCGTGGTGGCTTTTACCTCGCTTTATCAACTAAAATCTATTTACTAACATATCTAAGGACCTCTACTTTTCAATAGAAGTACCCGTGGTTGCACCTTCATTCTACGATGAGCTGACAAGAGACAATTCAAGAAACGGTGCACTTTCCCAGCAGTTATTGATTAACCCAAATGCCAAGCTTCAGCTCACTGAATTAGATCACGATACTCCTTTATTTAAAATCTCAGATAACGCGAATGTCGCGGCTGACCCTGAAAGCGTGCTCTATAGCAACTTGAGTGCAATCGACGGTAAAATTTACAAGACCCGATGGAGTCGACTACTTGGAACTGAAATGATCTTTGATGAGTACGGGGATCTAGTGGGGACAGTGAGAGAGCATCTAATTGCAGAGCCAGCCATAAATGTTAAAGCGAATCCTGCGGATGCTGCGGATGTTGTGCTTGATGAAGATGTTGCAACCACGGCACTGGAAACTTCTGATTTGAGAACTGCTTTTTTAAAACGTGCACTTGTTGTCGCGAAACTAAAAAGCAGCCCAAGTGATATTTAGCTCGCGTGTTACTGCCACAGGCCATCAATTGGCAGTACACGCTTCTAATCCAAGATAACAAATTTGTTAGACTAACATGTTATGCGCTGCTTCTATAATTATATTCGGGTCGGTTCCACTGCACAAATATACCACTATTAAGCTCTGAAAAGCTGAGTAAGAAAATAACGACAGGAAAATACCACGCGACTAAATTCGCGCGGCCCGCTCTATTAAGCGACACGGGAGATTACATACACTCAGTCACTGATCATCTATGAATGAAGCCTACTTCGAAAAATGTGGAGTCCAGAAACGCTTGGAAAGCTTGAAGAATATCAATTGATACTCGGATCTTCGTCGTCTCGAAGGGCCGAAATCATGCGTTTGAACATTGGCATACAAAGCTTTGCAGTTGTGACTTCAACATTTGAGGAGAATCTATCAAAAGAGCAAAAGACACCGGAGGAATACGTAAGAGAAACTTCCAAACTCAAAATACCAAGTATAGTTTCACAATTAGATAAAAGAGGAAAATTTGTCTTGTTAGTAGCAGATACCATAGTTACTTGTGAGAATAATATTTTCGAGAAGCCCCAAACTGCCGACAACCAGTGGCGCATGCTCACACAGTATCGAGAGCACCCGGATATCAAGGTCATCACTGGAGTGCATGTTTGCCGAATTAATGAAGGCAGAATTTCAAACCAAGTTTATGGTTGTGAGATCACAAATTTACAATTCGATAGCAGTCTCGTGGATGACCAGTTGCAGTATTATATTGACACTGATGAGGGCATGCATGTCGCAGGTGGATTTAAGCTCCAGGAGCAAGGAAGTATGCTCTTTAAGAGAATTGAAGGCGACTTTTTCAATGTTGTGGGACTTCCCGTGAAACAATCACAAAAGCTTTTAGCCATGGTATTATGATTTCACGGTTATTAATCAAGAGGCATAAGATTTCAGTCGCCTTTGTTGCTGTGGTGCGTGCACGCGTTGATCAGTTGATTAAAGGTTTTATTCTCATCGTAAAAATTCAA
>JAKTWD010000556.1:0-72400 GCA_030581935.1 Metschnikowia corniflorae | reverse complement strand
ACCCCTGCAACGTTGAAAGTGGTGGCGCCTGTCTTTGTGGCAAGACGTGAGTACCCATCGTAAGCCTTGTAAGAGGCGACAACGGGGTAAACTGAGCCAACTAGCCAGCTTAAAATGTTAGTATCAACAACTTTCTCGGATTAGTGCTTTAATCAGGTGCCAGGATGGGCTTTTCTGGCGGGTAGTACATACTTAAGCAAGCCAAAGAAGCCAAACATGAAGTGCTATTTGTCCTGCGAGAATTGGGTCAATTATCGAGTTTTTCGGACGACAGGAAGTAGGTAGAAATGAACAAGCAGGATCTGGTTCTTGGCTTTGCGCTGATAAGCGAAGTGTGCGTTTCGGGTAAAAAAAGGCACTAGCAAATATGCTACTACCCCAGATACAAGACTCCTGATAAGGAGGGGAGCCCCACAGGCAGGAACAAGCGCGGCACGTGACCCGCGTGGCACGTGCGGGAACAATAGGGTCTGCACTAGTCACGTGAGACTCGACCTGGCCATTAGCATTTCGACGCAGAACAAAAAGCACGAAAAAATAAGGACAGGTACTTTCTGGTGTTCGAACAGACCAAAAGATGATGAAAACCCTTTTTTCCTCTCCTTTTTATCTGCTTCTCCTTTGTTTTTCCTTGAGTTAAGCAGCAGCAGCCACAGTTGGTGAAGACCGGCACGGACGCTCGCTTGAGCATTTTTCGCCGCTGTGTGCCGTCCGAGGACCGGCCCGGCAACCACTATAGCTGCCTCGGTGCTGATAAATCAGATACTGTTCGTAAACCATTTGCAATCTGAGTTCTGTTGCAAAATGCCACACAGTTACCAATTTAACGTTTCAATGTCTTGCTCCGGGTGCTCTAATGCCGTGCTGAAGGCATTGGGCAGACTTCAAGGTGTCACCGATACCAAAATCGACTTGGCCTCCCAGATTGTCGATGTCACCACCGAGGACTCGGTCGATTACGACACCGTTTTGGGTGCGATCTCGAAAACAGGCAAGAAGGTCAACGGCGGCAAGACCATTAGTTAGAACACAGTAGATGCTAGAGTAATAGACAACTTCAACTGCTTCGCACGTCGATGATCTCGCTTATACAGTTTTCCCTCAATTCGCTGGGAATAAATACGCTCTTGATGACGCCCACTAGTTCGTCGGTGGAGAAGTCGTACAACTCGCCGTGGTAGAAATACTCCATGATGCTCTTGAGGTGGTTGTTGATGAGGAACTTTGTTTGCATCACCTTATTCGTTGTAGCGAGCACGCCTATGTCGTCTCCAAATTTAGCCAATATTTCAGAGTCCAACGCTTGGAGTGTCTCCAAGTATCTGGTGAACTCTTCAGACTGATATTCTGTTATCTCCTCGTAACGTAGGATTTTCTGTAAAACAACCTTGTTGATGAGGTCAAGGATGTGTCGTACTAGCAGTTTGAGCTCGTGGGCGTTTGTGTGTTGCAACTCGCCACCGAACAACTTGCTGAGGGCGTCTTTGATCTGGTCGATGCTTGCGTACCCTGATCCCCCTCGAACATGACTGTTTTCATCATACTCCAAAGACTCTGGTTTCAGCAAATATCCCGCCACTTCGGTTGCTAACCTTTGACAGAAGTGTCTCCATTCCGTATCGGCGCACTCCCTCAAATACAGCGACTGGCAGTCCACACTCCTCAAATCGTTCAAAAACGAAAACAGTTGCGGAAAGAGCGGGTACGCCGTCAAGGCCAAGGAGAAGATGGTGTCCAAGAGGATAAGGTCATCTGCGCCGCCGGTCTCTGCCTTCCAGTTCTCCAACAAGACCGTAAGTTTTTGCGGAATCGAGCTCACTATCCGTGAATGTGTCTCGTAGCGTTTTGAAGGCTCCGCATCGACCTGTTCGTTTTCATTCTGGCTCTTTTTCTCGGCTACAGGGTTTGCCTCAACTTGAGCATGAGAGGAAACGTTTCTCGGGGCATCCACTTTGTCGCCATCGTCGTCACTCCAGTTTTCATCCCAGTTATCGTCCCACGCATCGCTGTGGTTCGAAGCTTTTGTTGCTGTTTCTGCATGGTCGTCATCCGATCCCCAATCGTCCCATTCGAGGTCGTCGGAATTATCTTCATTCGATGATCTCGCTGGCGCCTCTGAGAGCTCTAGCTTCTTCGTGACGGGCTCTTGAACTGTTGGGGCATTCGCATTTTCGATCTCAACCGTTTCCGAAACTGACTGTTGATCCCGCAATGCCTCCTCAAAGGATGGGCCTGTAAAGATACTTCGCAACTGATCAATATACTTGTCGGTGATCCACTCCAAATGAAGCTTTCTCAAGGTATCGCGAACATCGCTATTGGCCGCAAATATATTTCGTAATGGCAACGTCCAGCCGGATGAGGAGAAGAGTTCAAGCGTTTGCAAAAGCAACTCGATGAGGTTCTCGTCCCCGGTGAATGACGTGATATTGGCCGAGATCAAGTCAACTAGCCCGTTGGAGATTTTGCTGGTAAAGTGGTTTTTCAAGACTCGGAGATCAGTGACATTCACGAAACGCACAAAACACTGAAGCGAGTACAAGAAGTCGCTCATGAAAAGCTCTTCCAGCACACTCGCTCCCATCGTTTCCAAAACATTGTTTCCATCTTGGTGCGTGCTCAATCGAAGCAGAATTTGCTTTGAAATCAAGGGCTCGAGGAGTTTCTGGTCCCACTCGAATTTTAGCAGACTCAACATCTCGGGAATCCTGCACGAACTATGAAGATTTTCAAAGGCGTTTGCTACTTCAACGAAGTCGACAAGTGCCAAGCTGCTCTCATTCAGCGAAACGGTCCCGTTGGCGGTAAAAAGGGGTGGAGAAACGGGGGGAAAAAACTTATGGAAGATCGTGGTCAAAAGCGCACTGAACTCCTGTGCCATACTCTCGTATTTATCCTTCATGGACAGAGCAATGGCCAATTTCAACGCCGAAATCTGCCTGATTTTACCGCCCATTTTCTGGAAATTCTGAACGATGCTCCAGAGCTCATCTTTATCGCAAACTATCTCATTACCAGAGGCGGTATCTAGCGCTAGCTCGACCTCTCTGAACAAGTTTTTGATCACCCAAAAGTCCTTCAATTGGGCATCGGCTTTTTCGAGCTCCTTGAGTTTAGCATTGAGTTGGTAAATCGACAAGTTTTGCGGCGCTTTTTCAGTTGTAGAGGCTGCGTCTACGCTGTTCAAGGTAAAAGCGGGATCATTAACAATGTCTTGCACTGTAACGCCACGAACCAACTCCATAATGGCCATATCCACGCGCTCGGCCTCCGCCGTGGCTTTTTGCAATTCTAACGCCAATGACATTCTTCGAATTTATGAATATGTAGATGCACTCACGAAAGACAGATATTTAGAAATGGTAGGCTGTTCAGCCAGATCTCATAGTGCGCGAGCCTTTACGCACACCAATGTCCAAAAACAACAAAATGGGCAAAATGCTGCCCTTCACATGTATTCAAATAATTTATATATCTGCTCTTCTCGCATAACTCTTCTCATATCAAATCCTCTCACATAACTCATCTCATATCAAATCCTCACTGATGTCATCGTCAATGTACTCGTCGTCCTTGTTCATTCTGTAGATGGTCATGGCCATGCTTGCGAAATTCAACATTCCCATGAACCACCGGGAAACCGGAACGTCGTATAGTTCAATGACATTGAACGCCAAATCCAACAAGTTTCCCAAAAGTTCGATGCGAAGCATAGTTTTGTCGAACTTCAAGTCCCTAAGCACTTTCTCGTACTTACGGAATATATTACTCTCGTCACTTTGGGACGAATGCTCTAGCAACTTGGAGTTGGAGTTGCTTTGCAAAATCGCCAACTCGCTCGCAACTTTGCGTTCTTTCCGGCCCACATTTAGAAGTTGCGAGATCGTTTTGCGGATCAAAAACACCAATATGAGCACCCAGATCCGGTTTGTATGGTTCAACAACTTGGCAAGGCTTTTTGGGAACATCGGCATTTTCGAAAGAAGATGGAGGTTGTCGAGGACACTGGTCACGGCCTCCAATGCTGCGATCAACGCGGATTCGACCAGTTTGAACGTCCAGCGAACGTTTTTGCGGCTGACTAGGGCCCGTTTGTTCTTTTTCTCTACTTTGCTTCGTTCGGGAAGCCTGAATTTCAGAAAAATCGGTGGATAAAGCGGCGCCGGCAAAGCAGGCGGGCTTGGTGGTCTGATGCTATCGCCAGTGCTCAGCGGCAAATCTCGAAGCTTCAAGAAAGCGTTATATTTCTCCTGAGTCACAGTGCGGTTTCCCTTGTGGTACTCCAGCTCGATGATTTTGATGAGGTCGCCCACCACCTGTTTTTGTGTTCTGGCTTTGTTTGCAATATGGCTTCCCGGGGTCTTTTTCGGCGAAATCGGTGTATCGGAGATCACGGAAGTCGGCAATACCATTATCGCAGACCCTACAAAAATGTACTTCGATTTTCTGTATTCATTTCCCCACCATTGGTTCTGGGTTGGGTACAGGCCCAGGCATGAGACCGCGGTTCGAGGCTGTCTGAGTTTGAGAGATGTGCAGATAAACAGTTCTTAAAAGGACCATGGGCATAGAGAAAAGGACGGAAGGAATACGTTTCTAGTATGTCTGAAGTAAGATTTTCCTGCTTTATGTGATGTGAAAAAAGTTGGTTTGTTGCGAAAGGAATCCCTTGACCTGTTCTTCATACGGTGTCTGCTCTACTTTTCGTACTTTCTTGCACCCACTGCAGTCCAGTGTTGAGAGTAATTAGTAATTAGTAATTACAAGAGTAAAATGGTAATTACTAGAGTAATATAGTAATTACTACAGATAGTAACTACCACGAGGTAGATACTAATTTTCTCGCGACCAGTAGTAATTAGGATAATCACACTAGTAATTAAGTATAATTATACTAGTAAGTAACCCACTATATGCAGAACGTTCTGGGAGGTGGGTATCACTCAATTTTTGCTGGCCCCAAAATGGCGAAATGTTTTATTGTGCCTGTCTTGACACGTGCACCGGGCCCGTTCTATCTCAAGGAACAATTTTTTACATAAAACTGATGCGATCTGGTGGTGAGCGCCCCTTAAAATCACGGTGGTCGTGACGAAGGGGCAGCTCCCATTTTCAAGTGTGGTTGTTCGTTTGGAAGCTTCAGCCTTACGTCGAAGACCAGTATAGGACAGTATTGAGTCGCATAGTAAGTTCATCGTAAATTTTGTCAACGTTAGCGATTTTTCTTTATCGTAACTACGATAACGACAGGCTCTTCGTTAGTAATAAAATCGTAAAATTTTACGAAACACATACGATCTTCCGGCATATTATAAGGTGTGCACAATGTGTATCAGGCTGGCTTTGATTGGGTGGTATCAAGGACAGCAAAGAAACTAAGAACATGGACTTTTGCAAAAAGTCACGATAATAAAGTGCAAAAGAAAGCGCCAACAGTAGCGCTGTGTGTTTTTCAAGCATTTCACTTTCGCCCGTCTTGTCTATTATCCTCTGCATTTCTGAAATATTCCACGACTTGAGAATCTTCTGAAACCCCCCAAGTCTGGAACTTAGTACGCCCCGTGGTTCCATACCTTCCCCCCGCCCTTCCACTTGTGCATCAGCCGTGTTCAGAATTGCTTACTTCATATTGGAATCAACCTGTATAATTCATAAAGGTGAAACACGTGTAAAGTCGAAATGCCAAAAGTGCACAAAGTCTCACACGCATTTCAGATATATAAACACTTCCACTTCAGCACATCATTTCCGAACTTAGCAAAACGTACGTTTGTTTCCCAGAGTGAGCAAGCTCATGAAGACATTAAACATGCCAAATAAATTACCATGATTCATTCCTGTTACTTACCTTGCTGATGGGCTAAAACTTCTGGGCCAACATACAACCGACTTTTACCCCGTGGAGGACAAAAAGCTGACAAAATTCCCCAGGAGTGATCAAGGGAAGAGAGAAACCCCCATCATTGTGGTCAATTACCTATCATTTAAATTCTGTGACAATCGTGTCACTGAATCCTGTGTGAAATTACTCAGTCCAGGTAGCTGCAAACGTAACAGCTTCAGGCCAGAAGATCATGGGGGGCTGTGTACAACATCAATCACCGTGCCCTTTTTCAGCATGATTTCCCGGTGCTTGTTTTGTAAGACACTGCCATTGATCTATGATGTGAGCGACGCCTCGGAATTGTGCAAGTTGGAGTCGTTGGAATGGATCCCAAATGGGTTGAAGGGAAACGCGTCCATGCGCTTCACGTCGGATGAAATTTCATCGAGGACTTTGCACGAGGTGTGTATTTGCTCTTCCAGTGTCATGTAGTAGCTGTCTTCGTAATTTTTGTTGTCGTCGACCGAGTGGGCCGCTGACTGGTGCTCTGTAGATGAAGGGGAGATGGAAATGCGGTCATTTAAGGCACTCTTAGCCGATTTTCCCGCTTGTTTTGTGCCCTCGTGCAAGAAATAATGCAAATTCTAGGCTTTTCAAGTACATCAGCCTGCGTGGGCTCATTCTGAGCATCGATTTTGGGAAAGTCTAAATCGAAATTTCCTTTTCTGCCGTGAATAATGCGCTATGCATATCGCGCCATGCCTTTGTTTCCTCCAAGCTGGTGCCAAAATTAAGCCAGATCAGCATGCCATCAACACCCGATAAACAAAATTCAAACAGGGCTTCCCCCTCAATCCAGCCCCAGAAACATATCTGAATTGAAAAAATAGCAAAACATCCAAAAAATTGCTGAAATTCGCCGGGGTGCAAACTGCCCACCTTCGCTGGTGTACGGGCCTGCAATCTCCGATAAGCTCCATGGCTGCAACCGGTTGCAAATCTCAGTGCGCATCTGTTGAGCCTAACCGTTCATAAACACGTCAATCTTGCCAGATTCCTCTACGATGTCTGATTGACTGGCAATGCTGTCACTAAATCCTGAAATACTCAAGGATTGGACTACGAAAGGTCATATCGTGTTCGCTGATCACAAAGACGCTTGAGGAAATGTACTATACGGAAGTGGATGCCTTGATAAAGGAGCGTTTTATGAAGGAAGACCAGTTCGCTCTTACACTTGATTAGTGGAAAGCCCATAATCAAAACAAGTTTTTGGGGATCACATTTAATTTTCTCGATAATTTCTTTGGGCTCAAGAGTTATGTGGTTGGATTTGAGGTGTCCAAAGTGATATCCCTAACAGGAGGAGTCTTCTTGGCGTTAGTCCAAGACGTTATCAAAAGTTTTGCTTTGTAAACCGTATTGTATACACTACGAGAGATAAGGTCTCGGTACTGGGCGTTCAACCTGACCAATCCAAAACTAGGAACGTCAGATTCGATGGAAATACACGTTGGGTCGATCGTGTATTGGATTTATTAACAAATGTTACTTTGTATTTCTCATTTTCCAGGAAGCGGGATTCTAGAGCGTTTGTTGAAAGCATCTTGAAAATTGATGAACAAACTCCCTTCTTGCAGAACTTTTCAAATCGAATGAAGTCGCTTCTCCATCTCATTCGAAGGCTTGTAAAAGGTATTCACAAAAATCCATTTCTTCGGACAACGTTCGAACATCTGGCCGAGATACGAAGACTGCAAGACAAAAACCAAAAAGGCCCGGAAACATTGATATTGGATATGGAGCTCGCTGGCTTTCGACATTCAAATTGATTAAGCGAGCTCTTCATTACAAGAAAGAAATCAACTATGTAATGGCACAAGTTGGGCGCCTCGGTAACAAAAACCAAAAACATCTGGGTCTTTAACTCCAATGGGGATACGTAAAGAATTTGCACCGCATTTCAAAATTCTTAAAGGCCTCAACCCTTAATCTACCAGCTAGCAAAGAATATATTATCAGCTTGACCATCCCTTACGTAGATGATCTTCTCGAGAACCTTAGAGATTAAACACGGAACTGGTCCAGCACTCAAATCCGTATCATGCTCGAGGACTCGAGGCTTCATACACATATTCTATGAATACGTTTTATTTATGAAAAAGATCTTAGGAACATGAAGATCATTTCTCTCGTGACCGTACTTGGTCCCATATCCAAGCTCAAGTTTTTCGACAAAGGTATTTATCAGGAATTGTCACTTCGGAGATCAAAATTACTTGCAGATCGTTTACTCACGCCAGAAGGTCATTTTGAAAGAGAATCTGAATTATTTAGAAGCACAGAACGAACTTCAAATTCAACTCCTCGCTAAGTGTAATAACTCCGGCTGATTTCTTGAAGGCGAACCTTTTGACGACGAGTATGACGATTCTACGTCTAATTTATAGTCAGAAAGAGATTTGAAAGTCGAAAAGCCCTAATGACGTTTATTGAGCTTAAGGGAAAGATTTTCCTGTTCAATCTAAGATGACCAAAGACATTCTAGCAATTCCAGCAATGTCTGCGCCTGCTGTACTATTATTTTCACAAATTGGCGATGTGCTTACCAGGAAAAAAAACAAAGTGCTAGCGCATAGAGCAACTATGTTGGGTTTCTCAAGTATCGGACTCAGTCTATGGGTTTTGGGAAAATTTCAAGAAAGATCGAAGACACGGACGAAGAACTGGGGGATGTCCAGGATGAAGTGCTGGGTGGAGACAAAGAAGTGCTGGATGAAGAACTCTTTTGTGCGAAAGGAAGAAGGTGATTTTATCAGAAGTAAATGGTAGAAATAGTCAGAATTAACAAACTTCGTGTACAAATCATGGTTATCATGACATAAGAGAGATTCAGAGAGGCTTTGGTGCTTTGTTTTGTAGTCCATGTGGAAATTTGTGAAAAAGACGGACACCTTCAGAACATAAAACTTTTATCGTAAGTCCTTACCATTTCGTCGTTAACGATAAAATATCGTAAATATTTACGATGATCGTGATAGTAATAGATATCTCATGAATTCTCGAATAATCTCACCTTTTTGATTATCTGAAAAAAAGTTACTCTTTTGATCTGAAGTTTATCAGATCAATTCAGATAATTTGGCATAATCACAATGTTTTCTGGAGAGTAAAGAAACCCTTGTGTGGTTCGACTCCGCATTGTCTCCGCCCACAAACACCTGTTCAATTGTCATTTTGTTACAAACTTTTGGAGGTCTCACCCTTCGCAATCGAATTCAAAACATCAATTATATTCTGTTCAATAACTTGTACTTTAGTCAATCTCTTCGTCTTCCTTTGAAATCGGAGACGCTCCCCTGAACGCCGTCTAATTTGGGACTTCCTTGAGCCTGGAATCAATAGTTCCCAACTAGATCAACTCTACACCTATCTTGAATTTAGAGTCTCTGCATCGCTTAACTCGGCATCGCTTACTTCTGGATTATGCCAGGAAGCCATTGTCTCTGCATCGCTGAAAGATGTATTGCTAGAATCTGGTAAATCGTGCGTAGTACTCAAAGACCCTGCTTCGCTCTCTTCTTCCAGGCTCTGCGTACGACGGGCACAAAGATCCTCCATTCCCTATCGATTCTGTAATCACTGTTGTCAGCACCCTCCGTTTCGCTCGTAGTCAGTGAGTGTTGCACCATTTGGGCCTCAGATCACTCTTCCTCCCATCATCCACGACTGGTAAGATGAGGATATCGTTAGACTGCAGACCGTCCACGCCACTCGAGTATTACATCGAGTTTGCCGGTGATATTGGCGGTTCCAAGTCTTCAAAATATCGTTAGAAATATCTCAAATTATCTCAAATTATCTGAGTATCTGAGAGATAGCTCAGATATCTGAAATAACTTCTGAGGATTTTCGTATCCGAGAAAACCGGACTTTTGAGATATTATCTCTAATTATCTCAAATAGCCAGATATGTTCTCGCGGAAAATGCAGATGATACCATCACTGCTTCCAATCAATGAGGTGCGAGATCGATGAAGACACCGTAAAATGTATTTTGAAGAAAGTTTGCAACCTATTTCTTTGAAGCATCTCGATAAGAGTTCTGGATACCATCGACTGCCAAATTCACTGCCAGCTGCTTCACAGACGTAGGCAATTACAGCGAAGACGGAGGCTCGCGATGTTTGAAAGAATATCCCAGCTAAGGCGCTAGAGGTATCAATTTCCTCAATCGCCTGGTTTGGCGACTTCACAGCGATTGAATTATATCGACAGTACCTAGATTCATATCTTATAACCTCAAACTGTCCTGCTGCTTATCGTAACCCATATCACTCCCCAACATCGGCTCCCTATCCAGTCAATCGTAACCACCGGGAAAAACGCTATCTTTGTAGTACGTTTCTCGTGAACATGTCCGGGAATTTGCGGCTATGAACGCCCGAGGACGCAGCGTTTATACGATGTATGGCGGAAGGGGTCAACGAGCTGTCTGATGCCAGGAGAATCCGCAAGTTTTTGTCGAATATTAGTGTCTTTTCGTCATACACGAGTTCATAATTCTGCTCTTTGACCCGTACTTCCACCGGCTTCGCGGTTATCTTTCGAATCAAAGAGTTGATCTGTCGAAGTTTCTGGCCACGGGCCTGTTCCGGATCGGGCCGGTCGTTCTTAGATTTACCGGACTCATGATCTAGTTGCTGCTCCAAGTCTTGAAGTTTTCTTTTTAGCGCAGTATGAGTTTCTTCAATTGAAGTGTTTTCTGCAATCAACAGCGATTCTTTCTGCGTGAGCTCTTGCAAAACGAGCTCATCGTTGGAGATTTTGTTTCGTGATATTTGGATAGCTTCCGAGGGATCGATGTCCTGGGAATCGATCATTCTATTAAGGTCGTAAAGCATGTTGCAGCTCTCATTTTCAGGGGCGCTTATAAGCAGTCCCAATTCGGCTTCCAAGGCTTTGAGATCATCCGCTGCTTTCGAACAATCGGACTTATCATGTTCCAATTTGCGATACATCCCTAACACTGCTTCAGCAGTTGCTTTACTTGTTTCAAGCACTGCTTTTAGATCATTATCTAGTATTTGTAGTTCCTCTTCTGCCGCCGCATTGCGTTTCGCCAAATTATCGATATCCTGTCGACTGACGCGATCCAAATCCTTCAAAACCAGGTAACTGATGAATTTATCGCGCGCTTCTTGCTCTAGGTACTGGAATCTGAGTTTCACAAAGAACTCTTGCAAAAACGATACTTCATGTTCTATCGATCCTGGTCCCGACGAGCTGAGAAGAGACCCCGCAACGTTCGATTTGAAAATCTCTTCAGCTTGCGTAACTGACAAATCCTGGACCAAATCTTCCATCGATTGCAATTTGATTTGTCAGTGTTTATAGTTATGCTTTTGGATGCGCGTTGTGTTTGGGCTGATACCCAGTGTCACGCGTTGGCGTAATTTTGCGTAAATCGTAGTAAAACTTACGGTTTTACGCCACAAAATTACGATTACGTTTTACGACTACGACAACTCTCATTTTCGTAAACAGCAATTTATCTTAATTCGTTTTACTTTTACGTTCTTTACGATATTGTTTACGATCATTTCACGCGTTTTTTCTTTTTTAACGGTTTTCTAAGGTCTTTCTTCAGTAAGGCGCTCATTAACCAGTGCTGCACATCTTGTTCAGATATTGGATTAAAGCCCTAAGCAGAAGCACATGACTTGCGCGTATCTTGTTCAGATGTGGGCTATAGCCCTAAGCAGAAGCATCTGACGTGCACGTGTTGACGGCCGTACATCTTGTGATACTAGAATGCTCCTCGCTCGTTGGTCAAATAAAAAAAAGGAGAACAGCCCGCCTCATTCACGCCGTCTGCTACAAAGCCGACTTTCACCACTGTTCGGGTCCGGGTCGCGAGGGACACCAAGGACAACCATGGTGACGAGATGGAAGTCGACGTTGGTGAAGTTGTCGAAATCGATTTTGTACATGCATTCTTGATGATCGGATAGATTCGCTGTTTTCGAGCAGCTCTATTTGGGCACGAAACGGCTCATTTCTTCACACTTCACACAACTTGACAAAATCAAGTTACGTTCCGCTAAGATCTCTAAGAACACAGTATCAAAGTAAGTAAATCCAAATTCTATATTATCAACACAATTTCAAAGTGTTAAGTGGAGAGATTGCCCACAAATAAGAGTAATTTAGCTTGTCACTGTCTTATACTAATGAAGATTATGGAACCGTAGTTTTCATATTATGGCAATTTTCGGTAGCGTGTTCCCATATTTTAGGCTTGAATTACGGGTTTTGGTTGCGGTAAGATTATGAACAATTTACCAAAAATCACGGAAAATTACGACTTATGATTACGATGGTGATTACAATGATAATTACGATGGCTCCCGAAAACCTAATTTTAAATATTGGTAATTACGCTGGCCACGAAATTCGTGAATCGTAATTTTGGCGTACTTTTGGCGTAACGCGCAACACTGCTGATAATGTGCACACCGGTGTGCTCGGACACCAGTATGCTCGGACACCAGTATGCTCGGACACCAGGGGTAACTTGAAAATCTCACCCCGTTGAATGAGAATGTCGCGGGCCTTGCATGTTCAAAAAAGTAAACGTACAGTTTTCACGAATGTCGCGCACTAGAATACTGATTGTACAAAATATAAAACTTTGCTCTCCACTTTGTATGTATTACCGAGAAAGTCTCGTGATGAATTGAGAGAAAAATGACAAGACAACATAAACCCAGATCTAATCCAATATTATCATGAATACAGACCTATCGAATCACTGATGTAAAAGATACATATTAAATTTGTATTTATGACACTTTATTGATCATTTGATCATACATTTCGTCTTTTGGATCTGCCGTTGGCAGCAGATGTCTGAGTTCTAGGTTTTTTTATCGAAGGTTCTGGTCTCGTCTCGGCAGCAGTTTCGTGGTTTTCGCAGCTTTTGAGGGCACAGTTCTTGGAACAAGTCTTTTGCGCTTTGATACAAGGGCATCGCTGTAAGAGGTTCTGCATTGTCGGACACGCACGCATCGCACGTCGCTTCCAGAAGGTAAAGATGCCTTTTTCACCCTAAATGACACCAAGAGCAGAAAAATCAAAAAAAAATGCTGCTCGGGTAGGAGAGTAGGATAGCCGTCGGTGATTAGGCTATCAAAAATGGTCATTCGTTTCTGAGCGTTAAGCAGCAAGGCTGGTTAGGTGTCCCTCCTCGACTTCCAACGATCGAAGACATGGAAAGCCTTCCAGGGTTGAAATGCATCCCCCTCGGTGGAAATTGAGAGAGTCTAAAAGGAATGCGCTCGTCTGTGACTCTCGAAAGAGACGCCGTCTTCAAGGGATACAGAGAAAAAGCGAATATAGTTCTCGCGGAGCGGAGCGGCGATGTTCCGGATGTAGTAGGCCAGGATTGGCCCATCAACTTCATAAAGCGACATCCGAGATTCAGGTTGATGGCTCCAGAGTGTACGATGTAAACGTGCGTTACCGGAAGACTCAAGAAAATTTATTAGTTGGTTCGACCTTGTGATGAAGACCAAGATGAGATGTGATGCGATGAAGATGATGTTTATAATGTGGGCGAGACTGGCTTCATGATGGAGATGGTCGGTTCTTCTTTGAAGTGTTGGGTTCTGAACATAGAGGACCTGGTTTGTCCAGCAAATTGGGAAAAAGAGTAGGTGACTGTGGTGGAATGTACTTGCTCTCTGGTCGCGCCTTGGATCCGCTCATTATTATCCAGTAAAGGTGCATTTAGCGAATTGGTTTGAGATGATCCCGCTCGTTATATGATTGCTACTGAGAATGTCTGGACAAACAATAATTGTCTGATCTGGTTGATAACTTTGGGTCCGACTTTTGATAGTCGACAGCCACCAGGCCATACAACCGATGAGTTTCTCCTGTGTTGGCACGAACGCAACGATATACCTCTCAAAATGCTGCCTCACCCACCTCATCTTTTACAGCCTCTTGATGTTTGTTGTTTCGCTGTGATAGAGTACAAGTTCAAAAAGCATATTGCGAAATATATGCGCGACGGGGCAACTTCGACAAGGTTGATTTCCTCCGTGAAATATCATTAGTCATGCATATGACTTACAATCAAAAACAGCTTCCCGGGCGCCTGATTGTTACCTGGAAATGCCGATATTGTCCTCGCCAAACTTGAAACTCGCATTGAGACGTCCACACCAGCAACAAGCTCCAACGCGTCTGGAATCCTGCAACGCCACAAAACGCTCGGCAATTGAGTATGCAAATAAGGTCTCTGAAAAGCTTGTTCCGAAGTCTTGAGAGGTACTGATATACCCATCGCATACGCGATTGTATCAAGTATACAAAGGTCTTCAATATGTCTTGGGGCAGTTGGTCCTTGCGCACTTGAAAATCAAAAACTTCAAGAACACACTTTCCAAAAAAAAGCTAAAAAGTTTAAGCCAAAAAAAAACAAGCGACCAAAGCGACGTTCTTTCCACAATTTCCGGAGACGCAAGAGACCTACGAAGCCAGAATTGCCAAGTAGAGCACTGGAGCAACACTCGAAGTCTTGTGGAGCATGTGGAAAACCCGGACATCAAAAACTAAAGTGACCTTATTTTACTGGAAATTTTTATAATTTCTCTGGCATCTTTTGAAGTTAGTGCGTGTTAATGCTGAGGGCCTCGCGTGCGTGTCCGAGCATACCGGTGTCCGAGCATACCGGTGTCCGAGCATATCGGTGTCCGAGCATACCGGTCGTCACTGTGTTACTCCAGAGTTCTCACGTTAATCCACGTAAAAATGAATACGCTTAAGGACACTAGAAAGATAAAAATTTCGAGTTACGAGAGATTCTTCAGAAGCATCATCAAGCTTTCTTTGATTGGCTAATCTTCCTCTTAACGAGTCCGAAGAATTGTGTCACCTTCATACCAGAGAGAGTTATTCAACATCACGGAGAGCTTAACCTTGTGTCATTATACTGATCCATTTACTATATGAGTATCCGCTAATCATGCTCTGCGATTGCATGCAAGAGTAAACCAAATATTAATGTTTTTTTTATCGATTCAACGGAAGCCCTAAAAATATCATCGACTTGACTCACGTGGACAACCGAGTTGGCCGTCTGCCAGGTACGCAATTATTACTCGATTGCGAAAGAAACAACAAAAAAAATATTGTATGTGGCCCGCGGGCCCTCAATACTCGGCAAAGTCACGGTAGTGAATAAACACGTCACGAGCACCAGGACACTCTATGGCAAGTCCTAGTGTCCCATCTTCACAAGCGGTGAAAATCTTAGCCGATCCAAGATTCAAAATTCGCTTAGCATCAAGACCTTTTTCTCTGCTTAAATGCCAGTCATACCCAGGGCTCGCGCTCATAGTGAGCCTACCGACGTCGTCAATCGCGATGAATTTGCCTGAGACAAACAGCAGAAGCACGCCCTCTTTAAAGTATTTAACAACTGAAGCGCGCTCACCGACCACCAATCTATCGTCAGCTATTGTAACGTCCTCGAGCGATACAAGGTTGCGGTCGATAATAAACAAACTCCCATACCCTGTATCTTCCCGTGCGAGTGCCCAGTAAAAAAGAAAGAATATTGCGAATAACATGGTTCAGTGGTGCTCGTGTACTGCAAGTATGCTTTAGAGAGGTGAAATTTTCTGGTTTTCCTCTCTGGGGAATCCCATTATATATGTACCATGCATATGGGCATTAATGAGTGTTTTAAGCGGGTGTGCAATGTCTATTGTTCTTTTTCCCGCACTTGCAGTTGCGGCAGTACGAAGTGACTTTCTTGAAATCAGGCAGCGCCGGCCACCTTTTTGAGGCTTTCAAATTTCTGCAGCAGTTTAACAAGTACTTTCATAAATTTCTTCGATCGGATGAAGTGCTGACTTTGCCAACACTTCTTCAAGCTGGCAGACAGAGCAAATGCACTTGAGATGAAATTCTTCGAGTGACTCCGCCTCTTGAACAATGCCCACATTTACCGGCTGCACGCGAATGAAAATCAAAAGTTACTAACTAGGTGAAATTTCATCTTGAGAAGTTTCCTTACACCGGAAACTCCTCATTGCCTATGTCCAACTACGATTAGCACGCAGCCCTCTGTATAGCGGGCTTCTGAACATGCTTGTAGAAGCCAGTGCACTGATCGAAGCAGTATTTGAAAGACAGTTCTTTTCACAGCTTCAAAGGTGCGAGGGGAGGACTCTGTCACGACAATCGAAAAGGCTTCTGGGGCTATGTGAGAATCATGCATTGGGCAAGTTCATGATGCTTGCGCCTCGCTGATGTATGCAACAGGGATCTGTGTGATGTGTTGCAAATCGTTTTGAGACGCAAGGAGCTGGCGATTTGCGGTATGCATTCATCGTGGGCATTGACCAGCCCGATTTGTCTGTCCCAGAACAAATTGCAAAGTGTGTTTATTTGAGTAACAGTGATAGCTTTTCATCAGACAAATATCATCAAGAAAGCATGCGTTAGCATAGTGTTGCCAAAAATCAGATAGATTCATAGTCGGAGAAATCGTATCTGAAGGCCGAGTGCTCACCCGTCCACCTCTGCCATTTTTCACTGACCCCAGTTTTCCTTAGGAGTTAACAATGGCACAGACGATACTTTGTGATGGCGTCCTCAGCTCGACAATTGAAATGCTTGGTCACAATGCTCCTCCATTCGTTTAAAACATATTATTTTCTATATGGTCCAGATCGTTAGGCACTTGCGTCCTTGAACTTATTGAGCTGGGCACTGAGGAAGTCAGGCACCTCTTCAGACTCGTGCTCCTCAACATTCTTAAGGTTCTTGAGCTTCTTCTTCTCCTCCTCGTCCTTCTTCTCGCTAGGAGTCATGACAAAGTCGTTGAAGTTGATCTTCGAAGAGACTCTGCTCGCAGAAGCCTCGTTCTCTGTGGCGGTCTCGTTCCACTCGGCCAACTCCATGGCATGTTCTCTTTCAATGGCAAACTCCACAGCTTCCAAGACATTCTCACAAAGATGCTTGGGCTTGTACTTGGGCACAGTGCCGGCCTGGTACACACCAGTCTTGACAAGAATCGAGAACCACGAGTCGTCGTGGGAGTTGGCGAATCTGATGTCGGACTCGGGGGTGTCACCCACAAAGTAGACAGTCGACGCAGGAGGCATCTGCAACGTGATCTTGTCTTGCACGGACAACTCGCCCAACTTGTCGATGATCTTGCCATCTTCGTCCTCGTACTCGTCCTCGTAGTTGCCAGCCTCCAACTTGGCCTGGTTGATGAACTCCTCGCCATCTTCGTTCACCAAAATATCGGCGTCCTTGGCATTAGGGTCGTTCACACTCAATTTCTTCAAGTGCTCGTCCAACATGCCCTTTCTCCACTTGCTAAGAATCTTGTTGGCAAACTTGAAAGTGCCGGCTTGGGGCTTTCCGAATCTGTGCACCTTCAACTCGTGGCCGGTGTGCTCCTTGTACAAGGCGGCAATGGACACTTGCAACGCACCCATACCGTATCTGTTCAACTTGTAGTTGGTGGCCCAAATGAAGTCAGAGTGGGCAAAGTAAATCTCTGGGCCTTCGTCGAAGGTCTTGGACTCGGTACCCATGACACCGTTCTTGGATAAAAGCAACTCCAAGATGATCTGTTGGTCAGCAGCCCAGTTACGAGAATCGGCAAACACCAAAATCGCGTCGATGGGGGTCTTGGAAAAGTCGACATCGTGCTTACAAGCCTGCGTCTCCTCCTCGGTCAAATCGTGGTACGGAGACACCGCGGGATTCCACTTCAAAATGTCCAAAGGCGTGTACACGTTCTTGAAGCCGTATGACTCCGCCACGTGCCGGCACACATTGCCGACGCCGCCGACAACCAACACGTTGTTGTACACGGGCACCAAGTCGCGCATCGGCGTGTGGCCCTGGATGATCTGGTCGATTTTGATCTCGGTTTGCAATCTCTTGGACAAGTCCTCGGCACGCACTTTCTCGGGCTTTCCGCCACCGTTGGTCACGTAAATCGACGGCACCTTAATGTTGTACTTGTTCTCTCCGTTCAACATGCGGATGGCGTCCACCGCCTGCGGAATGGTGTCGGGGCCACGCAAAATAACCCCGTCAATGTCAAAGCAGAACGCGTACGACGCCACACGGGGGTGGTCAATCACAGATTTCTGCTTACGCTTGATTATCGAAGAATTGCGCGACAACTTGGCCAAGGAATCGACTTTCTTCAAGTTGGCGTGCGAGCCTTGTTTGCTCAAAGATGTCAGTGACAGTAACTTAGTCAAACCGTTCTGCCATTGGTTCAAATCCGACAACGACAACGAGGAAACGCGGTGTTTGCGGGACGCAGGAGTCAAGTCGTCAATTCCGTCATTGTTGAGGTAGGATTGAAAAGGAGGAGACTCTTTTTTGTCGGCAGTCATTTTGTATAATTTATGGTAGTCTATATGGGCAGTAGACGGCTAATGCGATAAGAAGCTAATGGAACGTAGTAGTGCAAATATCTATAAGCGAGGCAAGGTCCCAATGAGTGTTTCGAAATCAAAAGATCCTATAAGGTCTAAATTCCCAAAGATCCCAGAATTCAGGTATTATGAGAAGGTGGAGGGTACCGAGAGGGAAGGGTAGCTATATATACTGGGGCGCCTGTCGGTGCGAACCCCCCACGCAATCACCGAGATGCTGTGTGCAGAGATATTGTTTTAATGCAGTATATATTGGGTCTATGTGCAGGGGTGCATTAGCAACAAAGGTCTCGCTGTGCATTTGAGACATTCCGCGACAGCCTAGCGATGCAGCAGCAATCGTGCTCTCTGCCTGCGTCTTGTCTCACTAAACTGACTAAGTTTTGAGCCCGAAGAGTAATTTGGCACTTGTGGACAAAGGGGACGGAAATGTCTGCAGCTTTGGATGTGTTTTGCTGAAAATCACGAGAGTTGAGGGTTTCGAAGAACTTTAAAAATGAGGCATAGAAAGAGGCATCCACCAAAATAGGATTATTTCCTGGTGCGGGTGTTGCACATTGGTCTCGATAGTGTGGGCTGATGGAACGGTAAGGAACGTCGTGGAAAAGTGAAAAACTAAGGTGACTATTTTCACTTCCTTCTTCTTTTGAGGGTGTTTCAGGATTGTTTCAGGATTGTTACAGGATTGTTACAGGATTGTTACAGGATAATTACAGGATTGTTACAGGCTCGGACTCCTCTCAATCCTCTTTTGTCATTTCTTGCTATGATTTAATGTCGTTGAAAGTGACGTAGCTCGTGCATCGGACGGGCGTAAGTTTGCTCGCACGGGGCAAAATACGATCGGGGCCTTCGCTCAGCACAGGGCTCCAACAGATGTTTTGTAATTTCACAATTTTTGCTTAGTGTGTGCCATCTATTTTTAGAATTCACGTGCTAATCTGAGTGTACAAGCAGTGTTTTTTGAGTTCATTTAAAAAATTCTTATTATTCTGTTTTCGTGTAAGTATGCCATGGGGCTTATACAAGATTGGTACTGCTCCGTAGAGATGATTATCGCGCAGGTGGGCAAGTGTTGCGAGTATTTGGGATAATTACTCTTTTTTTAGTAAGTTTTGATACGATTACATTTCTTGAGATTCACTCAGGAGGTAGTAAGTAGAAAGTGGTGAGTATTTGTAATTACACGTTATTACTACGAAATCTCATGGCACCATCATTTGCTTTTAACTCACATGAAGCTTTGAAGGGAGAGATCATTAAGCATAGGTATATACATAGGCACGGTCACCATCCATTCCTTATTCCTCGTTGCCAAGGGATGTATTGAGAATTGGCTCTCTGCTATACAACAATCTCGATTCACGGCAGCGAATGATAGTCGCCATTTTTCAATCCAAAGATTCAATGCATTTGCCATTTGATAAAACTAATAGTGTGAATGTTCTAATTGCCACGGATCGTGAAATTATTTTGTAATATTCACTACCGGTAGTGATTACTTTATTCCTATAGTTATTACTGATTCCTTGTAATTTGCAACAGTGATTGGGGCAGCTCTGTGATGTAGTGACATCAATGAGCAGAGTGAGATTGGACGGTCTTGCTGAATGGAACTCCAGTTGTGGCAAGAAAAAAAATTCAAGCAAGTGCCAAGATTGCTCCTGTGGCATAAGGACACGCATACTATTCTGGTGATCAACTAAGTGGATTAGTTGTTGTAAGGGACCTTTTGTGTATTGATGTAGTTTTCCATACATCCCGCATACTTTTCACCCTTTGCATAAGCAGGCTCGGCTGTATATCCTTTGTACTCACGTGCAGTAATAGGACGCAGATGATCACTTCGATGGACTTGGATGTAAGTGTTCTTGCTAATGTGGTTACGGAGTGCTTCTTGGCCATCCATCGAGATTTTCGTTCTTTTTCCCCCTGAAACTGAATCTAAGTTTGTCTCTTTTAGCTTTTGACTTTCCTCTTGGAAACTAGGTTCTGAACAAAGGGAGCGAAGGACTAAACAAAAGATGGCGACTTCTGAGAGAATCTTTCTCTAATTGGATTTCTGTCTCGCTTCTGTCTCTAACATTTTGGCGATACCAATAAGGAAAAGCACAATGCTGACAAGTATCATTGCGGGGTTCGAACGTCTTTGGAAATTTCTCAAATACTCAAAACCATAACAGAGATCTCTTCGGTAAAGAAGGAACAGAATGATTTCTATCACAGTGTCGTCTTTCGTGTCTGCGTTTCCGGTCACCATAGTCAAGCAGCCGCTATAAAGAATTTCGACAATGAAAAGTCAGAGGAGTCGCTATTACCAAATCCGCCGAGCCGATAAACTTGAGAATGGAGCTTGAGATTTTTAAATAAAATAATTCTCGTGGTTTCTCAAAGGAATGTGGCCAAGTACTTTAAGGAATGTGGCTTCACTTGATATTGTGGCTGGCTCTGTCAATGCGCCAAAGGCTGTTCGTGTATTCCATAATCTTCATTAAACTCCTCCTCCAATTCCAAAAAGGGAAAGCAAGTGCCAAGATTGCTTTTGCAGCATATGCACCGTTAATTCATCACAGTCTGTCTTGCATGGTGTGCCATTGTCTGTTTCGTTTTAGAACTAAAGGAAGTATAGCAGTGCAACAAACGTATTGATACGGTCCACTGAAAAGTTTGCATGACACTTTATACTCAGCTGGAAACCGCATGGGGCAAGATTGAGCACCCTCAGAATATTCACTAATATGAAGAAAACAGAATGTAGGGGAAATCGCCGTTTAAAGTAGTATTCCCTTCTCGCTGAAGCATGAGAGACGCGAACAAAGTCCGCCAGACATTTTGAATTGGAAGTGAAATAACCAAACAGCCCATCCCTTCTATTTCCGTTTCCTCATTTAAAAAATCATCGGAATCGAAAAATCAAGAAAACATGATAACAAGACTCAAAGCTATATGAACACCCCACACATTACTGATTGGGCTTAGCGCGCGATCGTGTACACTAATCTCTGATCCGAACACGTAGATTTCGTCTTGGCAAGTACATATCCCCATTGACCCATACACCTTTCTGGACTCATGAAAAGCCTACTATGGATATGAAAAACCCGGTGATCGATTCCCTGGAGGATCAGAATATTCTGATCGATCGCTTGGAAGATGAGATCATTGATCATCCTTCAGGAAATCCAGGCGCGAACCAGTTTTCTGACGAGTCGTTTCAGCACAAATTGAACGAGCGGGCCAATCAGATTCAGCAGGGAGGCGAATGGTCGCCTTCGGACCCGGAAAACCCGTATCCGACACAGAATAATAATGCGTCGTATCTGTTCTTGTATACGAAACCGAACTTGATTTACCTGTACTCAGATCATGGTGATTTACGCCTTGAGCTCAACCAATGGTTTGTGGCTGCAGACTTTAAACTTTTGGATCTTACAGGGCTAGAAAAGCTGGAATTTACTGAATTTGACCTCAAGGTAGCCCCACAGGTAGAATGTGTAGATCTATGGCAAGCCTCCGAGTGGCTCAATCGTGTATTGTACTACACTCTAGGAGAATACGGCCTGACTAGTAGTGAGCTGGAGCAAGTCGAGAAAGTAAAAGAGAACTGCCAAGCGCTTTTGTCTCTGGATACTTTTGACTCGGTATTAGACCTCCTAAAGCGTGCATTGGTGGCATGCTCGTTGATAGTTGACGAGAAATTCGATAGACCCTTGACACAGGTGTTCTCTGTCAATTACTTCAAGCTTTTGACAATCGTTTACTTCTGCTTAAATGTCACTTTGGTATCCCAAACCCTGATTTCGCTGGTCTTGCTGGTGCTCAAAACACACGACCTACTCCCCACAATCGTCAAGCTCTTGGAAATGTGGAAGTTCAGCCTCAACCCACACCTAAGGATGCGGAACTGTCTTCTATTGCAATGGAAACTCATGCTTGTTGAGTTTGGCGACTCTGAACATCTTGCCTTGGCCGACGAGTATTTGAGTATGAAGTATGAAGTCAAAAACAAGGACAGGAAGGACAAACGCAGTCAAACGTTGACCTGTTCTCGTGTCGACTACTTCACGTTTGAAGAGGATCTCAGCGACAAGTTCCCGATGAGAAACAACGTGTCAAACTCGACGCAGCGAAACAACGAGGAAGGGTGTGCAGATCTCAAGAGCCTTTCTTCGTTGACTCTGGAGCGGTTGTCGCTCTCTCAGGAAAAAGAATTGTATATGGCAACCAGCCTGCACTCTTCTTCACAGTGCAATTTCATCGAAATGCCACGAACAAACAAATCTCACTCTGTATATGGTGCTCTTCCTGGACAAACTGTTCACATAGCCACCCCCGTTCCATCCCCCCCTTCAACACCATCTGAGTTTATGGCTGGCGGGGAAAAAGTCAGAAAACTGTACCATGTCAATCAGGGCTTACCTTTCATTTACCCATTGGGCGACACTCATAGTGTCCCAGAGGCCATCAGCGAGGCATCTTTTCTCATAAAAGAAGGTGTGTATGAGAGCTATCTGGATAAACGTATTTCTCGTGAACGTGCCTTATTTCTAGAAAATGAGATGGGGGGCGACATGTACAGGGATGAACCGCAAACTGAGAATTTCTTCAAATCTGACCAGGACGACTCTCCCAGCAAGTACCAGGGTGTAATAGCTTCACTTGAGCGCGTTGACTCGTATTACCAGAAAGTTTTACAAAACTTGCACGGGTTTGTTGACGTTTTGTTGAGTGTGGTGCAAACCAGCAAGATCGATGTGAGTTTGAGAGATCTAGAGAAGGAGCTCGACCCAAGCACCTCATTCACAAAAAAATTTGGATGTGAAGCCGATGGCACCCAGGGGTCCATTATCGCAGCAATGCAACATCAATTGGATATACTCCGAGCCAAGGAGATAACCTTGAAAGCGGTGTCGGCCGTTTTGATTCTCACACTACGCTGGTTCAAGATGAGTCACCCTATCAAGGCATACTACTTCAGCACCTTGCTCTTTGACGCTCGCTTTCCAAGTGTATTGGTCGAGTTCTTGGCTGAAAGTTTTAACAACCCAGCACTACAGAACTTCCCTTCGGAAAATAAGGGATACCCGCTTTACGACGTTTTGTCCGCCCAGAACAGACTCCGCAATCCTTCTGTGAGCAGCTCAAGTGTTGAGTTTTTCAGTGTTTGTTGCAAAAACTCCATAAGCTGGACCGAAGCCTCTACATTGATTGATAAAACTGCTCTTAGCAGGCTGCCAGTCAAGCCTGGAGAGACAAACACGAGTACAGCGGATATCACTCAGTACAATCGGGACTTCTGTTTCATATTGGTAAACTTGTTGAATGTAACGAACAAGGTTTTGATCAAAAGCAACCCTCAAAGAGTATTTGTGTTCAATGAGTCGAAGCCAACAGAACTACTTAAGTTGATATTGCTCAATTTCGTCAACGCCGATCTCCGGACACCCATCCTCAAAATCTTCAAGAAGCTTATTCCATACCAAGGGCGAAAGTGGAGGGCGCTCAACATGGATGTGGTATCTCTAATTTATCTCCACATGAAGCTTTCTTTAAGAGATAATTGGCTCAGTGGCAAAGACCTTGAGAATGAATTCAGAGATGCTCTCGAGCAGGAAATGTCACTCCGCTCACTTCTTCAATTCTACAACTCGAGGAATTATCCCGCTACTGATAGTGCTCCAAGGTAACTACAAGTATTCAATAGGGAGAGCTAGAGGGCTCACGACGTATATGAAAAGAACTGCCCCGCATAGATTTCGCAGATGCGGCAAACAGCATTGACTCTAGCTTAATGTTCGCGGGAGGTGTCTTAATCACAAGCACACTACGGAATTAACGCACGACTCGCCTAATCCTCCAATCGATCCTTATTTTTTCGCTAGGTTTTTCAAATAATTGTGCCTCGCAAAATTCTCACAAAATCGCTGTTTTGGTTCGGTACATCAGGGTGCCTGCCATACTCAGGGGTCGTGCGAAGCCCCAATAAAATTTTCGATCTTGCTACTCCCTCACAGGCTCAAACCAACTTGGGCACCACACTAACGCACCTTACAAATCACACAAAATGGTGAAATTAACACAAGTTGACGACGAGACCGCGACGCAATTCGAGAAAACCTCGCCTGCGGCCAAAACGCAGAGCTACAGCGACTCTGAATCCGAGTCTGACTCCGATTACGAGGACGACTTCGACCTCGAAAACGAGACTTTCTACGACAGAATCGTAGCATTGAAGGACGTTGTGCCTCCCACCCAAAGAACTCAAATCATTTCTGCTGTTGAGAGTGTCAAAACTGTGGCTTCCACGGTATTCAGTAAAGGTGGATCATTGTTGTGGGGCGTCACTTCTTCCATTTTGTTGCTAGGTGTACCTTTGTCTTTGGCCATTTTGTCCGAGACCCAGTTGCAAGAAATGGAAAAGGAGATGTCGTTGCAGCAGTCTGCCCAAGAGGTGTTGGCTCCTGGATCTGAGGGAGCCTTCAACAACGAGAAGGCCACTGCTTAGGTGGAGAAAATGAAGATTAGTAGAAAGTGAAGGAGCGATAGGAGTTCAAACTCAAGAATGATTTGTATCATGCAATGTTCTGCCGCATCGATTAACTAGTTGCGCGGAATTTACGTATTTCATGACTTGTACATACATAAATAAGGAAGGATTTCAATAGAGTCATGGGAAGAGCCAGCAAACTTTCGTTTCACATCTCTCATCATTGCCAGAAACCATTTGACATCAATGCTTCCGCACACTCAAACTTTCTTGTGCTTGATGGACAAGGCGTAGATGTCCAAATACGAGGTGATCTCCATGATGACCTCGGCAACAAACATGCCGTGGATTCCCAAAGTGACACCTGCTCCAGCCCAGATAATTGCACCTAAAGTATTTCCTTTCTCGTATCCGTAAACTCCAATCAAATACTTCGCGATAACCAACTGCACAAGGGGGATCACGGTGGGCACTTGTTTGTATGGGAAGCTTTGGAGCGTCAAGTGAGCAACGATGATCCGGCCCACACAAAAGGCAATACTGGATCCGATGGAAATAACGAGGGGAAACCCGTGGTTGTAAATAATCTCAGGGTACGCGTACAAAAGCGCAATAATCGACGCGTAGTATGCGAAAAATGGGATGAGGCCCTTGTACGCCTCGGTAATTTTCTTGTCTGCGGCCGCAACCAGTAGTTTTTTGTCTGATCTGTAGTATTTCGCCACGTTTTTCATGGTGGACGAGATATTGAAGTACAACAGGATCAAGCCCATCAATGAGGACGCGATGGTGGTGTCGATCTTGTACGAGCCGAGCCCGAAACCTAACGAAGAGAGGTCTAGTGAGAAAAGCTCATACTTCCAGATCCCCGGTCCAACTAATCCTGTCAATACAAACAAGCTGCAGACAATCAAAATTCCTTCCACTGGGCCACTGAACAGGGACAAGAAGAGCGTGTGGGTGTGATATTCTTCCCATGTTGATGAGTAGAAGTTGCATACAGCAGCTAGCTGAGCTATGAACAAGAGATAACTGAACCCCAACTGGAACACCGACGCGAAGATTAATATGCTAAGCGAAGTGTTGATCGCGTCGATAGAATGGTCAAAAAGCTCGCCCAAAGGCCCACTTTGTCCGGTTCTTCTAGCGTGGCACCCATCACATCCATCGAATGTCTGGTACATGAAAAGACCAAAAGCATAGAAAAAGTAGCACCAGCGAGGCGAGTCTGTATTTAGGTACGGATCGTAGTAGAAGACACACAAGAGGTTGCCGATCACGAAAAAAAGCCCGAGTAGCGTGATCACATTAGGCGCCATGCTCAAGGGAAATACCCTGACGAACGAGTTCCACCATTTCTTCAATATGTAGCGAGAGATGAGCGAATGGTCCTCCGACGAGTACTTGTAGAGCTTCAAGTTCTGGAGCTTGTCTCTTGGAATAAAGATTCCCATGGTTCTGGCTGGTTGAGGGTGAATTCAGCCAAATAATGAAAAGCTCACGGCGTTGCTCGTCGACTAATGGGGTGTGATAAATGTGAAATAACTGGACAAAGCCGTGCGCACGTGACCGCAACCAGCCGCGTATAGTATTTGCATTTCTCCGTGGCCGTTTCGCAACCTCAGACGGCTGCAACAGTGTTGCGAGGAGTACGAGGATTACTATCTATTTGGTAGCATCAGTGTTGTTTTTCTGCAATATAGTGAGTAAGTAGTAAAAGCCCACTTGAAGGTTTTCAATCAGGCGGATTAATAACATAGGTATATACATGAGCAAGATCATCATCAATTCCGTGTTTTTTGCTCCCCAAGGACATGTATGATAGCGCCTCAGGTCTGAGTACCTCATGTGCTGTACGGGCTGTGACTGTCGCAAATAAGGCTTCGATGCCTGAAAATTGTCAAAATATCAATTGGGAGTGCCAATTGCGTTTCTTCGTCATCTGTCACTTACTCTCGTCAAAACCTCCAAATGTTACACGGAAGCGACGAGTTCTCAAAGGAGCCCACCACCGGAGCGTAATGATATATGTAGAAATGGCCTTTGACTTATACGAGCCCGGTTCACGAGTCATTTAAGGCACTATAGGCACCAATATGTTTGAGGCCTCTCGAACGGTCTATAAGGACTTGGTGCAATGTATGAAGCGTCTGCAGTTAAGAAAGTTGGAAGAGAATCGCTGCGCCCAAGATATATGCTAGGCCAAATAGTGGAGGATATGGCCTTTTGCAAATGCAAGTACAACTTCAGTGTCACAGAGAAGCCGTTCTCCGTTAGGTTTTGAACGAAGACAAGGACTGGTACACGAAGTATTTTCGGTTGACATTAACTCACCATATGGCCAACATAATGAGTAAGAATGAAGCCATTTCACTCCTAAGTGCGAGAGGATTGGTCTGTGCTGACTTCCTTTTGGATGCACGGGTAGATTCTTCATTCATATCAAGTGGACGTTTAGAAAAACAGAAATATGTACCCTCGAAGCGTAGAATTTGGTTGTTCCACGCACACGTGAATTCATCAGCTCAACGCTTTCGCTGCAGCCCGCATTGTAATCGTCTTACGTGGTTCCCAATATGAGCCAATAAGGATTTCAGCTCACAGAGCAAGAAGTCAGGGAATGCGATACAACCGGGGAGGATTTTGCAAATTTGCCCACCGGCTCGTCACGACGTTGGGGAAAATTCTGGAAGCAACTACACAAATACGAATGGAAACAGCACAAGGATTTGAATGCTCTCCATCATTCTAGTTCCAGATCTAATGTTCCGATTCACCACACAAAGACCGCAGTTGCCTTGAAGGGGTAGATCTTACAGGTTTGCTCAAGCATCTTTACACCAAATGCAGCTGCGCAAAATCCTGGTAGAATCAGTTAGGCATGACATCGCCCATGAAATTAAATTCGATGGTGGCACCATTGAACCATGAGTACGTTAATATGCGCAACCCCAATTGGTACGTGGAAACTGTTCGTCGAATTTATTGTTCGAGAAGAAAGGATACGGAATAGGGCATTGTGCTTCAACCACTTCTGAGACGCAAGTTGAAAAAGTTTTTGGAGCATGCATGGATCAGACTGGACTGTCACGACTTGCAGAAGCGACGAGGGTAAGGAGTAGAGAGAAGGTTTGGGAGAGTCGGCCCTTCGCTACTCTGTGCCTCTTCCAAGGTGTATTACAGGTTTTCTATGGGAGTGTGATTTTGTCGCTTCTGGTGGGAGCTCCTATAATAGATCAATTAATTCTTTAAAACACAATGCATAGTATAGCATTTCTCTAGATAAGGGGAGCACAAAATGAGTAGGTCCCAGAATTTTATTGATTGTGCATATAGCAGAATAACCTAGTATAAGTATTCTAATTACTACGGACAGCAATATAATTATTGATCGCATTACAGTTAAAAACTGTTTTGCAGTAACTAGTACCGATGGCAATAAAAGATTCCTAACTACTCGCATGACTGGGCTGGATTTGCTTCGTTAAGAGGTATAGCCAGTGTTGCAAATTACGCGCGTATTACGCCAGCCGAAGAAGCAAATTCTGATGAGTGTGGGCTTGATAAGAGGCCTCGATGACAGGCGTACGTAACTACATCATCTGACTTACCTTTTGAGCTTCTCACGTCTTTACCCCAAACCCATATCTTGATGAATGGCTGGTCAAAGCGATCGTAGGTATTCTTGAATGCAAGATCAATTTCAGGTGAAATTCCATTTTCGGTGCCATTCTCAGTATTTGTCCCGAGCTGAGATACTAATGGAAAACACATTTCAATGAAGACATAAGATGTCACAGAGAGAACGATTACAGCAATGTTAATTTTTTTGCATAATAATAGAAAAAACATAAGAATTAACACAAGGATAACGCCAAATGAGAGAACCAAAAACAGTGGTCAGAAACATTTAGAGGCAAAACAGAAAGTCAGCAAATGTTCAAAAGACCAGTAATAGCCTTTTCGGACAATGTATAACTAGCAAAAGAATTCAGCGTATAGATACCTCGTCTTTACGCAACGGGTCACTCCAAGCTAGGAGGCGCAGTATTGTAAGATGTTTGCATGGCATAGTAATAGTAGACAAAGCAAGGGAAACAGAAGAAGTAGTTGAAGTGGAAATTGTGGAGACGCAAATGCTAAGTGATCCAAAAGAGTAAAGACTATTTTCCAAAATCAAGACCTAAGGGCATTTGAAAGTGGGGTCCATCGAAACCATCAATCCTGTGATGTCATATAAACGTCTGATAATCTACTACATATATGCGGACGGGCCATCTTCAACGCCTGGCTGCCTGTACGCGTGAAGCTAACAAAGGGTCGGTCAAACCAAATCTTCCAACTTCTATTCCCGACTCGAGCGGCTGAACATCTAATTATGCACCATACCTCATCTGTTCGATGCCAAAATATGTGGAAGTGATTCCTACAAGGTTTGTAAAAGATGACTTGAAAGACGCAACTTATGAAGCCAGACGCGTCATACAAGGATTCAGACATGATTGATGTTGTTCTCTTGAATTCTTTGGCAAGCGAGACTTCAAGAGACTTTATACATCTTATTACACATTATCTCGAGTCAATTTATTCGATGATCAGTGAATTGCATCTTCTTATCGACATTGACACAACAATTGTCGTGCTGTCATCAAAACATTCATTCTCTTGACGAGAACTTATGTTTGTTTCACTCGGATTTTTGATCTCACAGCCTGTTACGCAGAAAGCTCTTGTCATTTCTCGAAAAGAGAGATGCTTTAACGAAATTGGTCCATGCTTCTTTGCCTAGAAATTTATTAATTGATATCTGTTCTCAATCATAACCCTGTTTGCGATCAAAGAATGACAGCGGATCGATGGCTACGAAGCTGCTGTTTCAAGAGCTGGGAATCGTACGCCCGTCACAGCGTACACTAGCAGAGCAACAGAGAATGTAAGATATAGAAGATTCATTGCGAGGCCGCGTTGAAAATCAAAAAAAGTGTGAGATTCGAAAATCAAACAGGCCAATGATCTGGGAAACCTGCTCATTTATTTCTGAGGGGGCGGCTTAGTCTCCGTTGCTCTGGATGAACGACGCAAAAAAGTGTAATTGAAATTCGGGGCCATCGTAATCACCATCGTAATCGTAGTTCTTATGACGTAATTTCTCGTAACTTCTCGTAATTTCTCGTAACGATCTTTTTAATGATTTTTTTATAATCTTGCTGCAACGAGAACCGTGATTCAACCCCGTAAACTGGAAACACGCTACCGAAAATTGCCAAAAAATGGAAATTACGGCACCATAATCCTCATTAGTATGAGACAGTGACTAGACTACTCATTTTTGTGGGCAGTCTCTCCACCCAGCGCTTTGAAGTTGTGTTGGTAATACAGATTGATTTATTTAGTTCGACAATCTGTTCAACCAAGCTTTATGCATATCTTAGCGCAATGTAGTGCTACTGTCGACTTGAGTGATGGGTGAAAATTTGAGCTGTTTCGTGCCCAAATACAGCTGATCAAGAACAGAGAATCATTGCGATCATCGAGAATGCATGAACTCATTTGATTTCGACTTCACCAGCGCCAAGTTCCATCTTGTCATCATCGCTGTCCTTGGTATTTTCCGCGACCCAGACACGCAGAATGGTGAAAGTGGGCTTTGTACGGGCGGCGTGAAGGATGCGAGCTAGTCTCGTTTTTATTTTATTCAGTCAACGAGCGAGGAGCACTAGAGTTTCACAAAATTTACGGCCATGAACACGTGCATGTCAGGTGCTTCTGCTCAAGGCTGTGACCGGATATCTGAACATGATGTGCAGCACAGGTTAATGAGCACCTTACTAGAGAAGATCTTAGAAAACTTTGAAAAACGTAAATAAAACGTAAATAAAGCGAAATAAATGACGTAAAAAACCCATAAAATCGACAACGTTAAAAACGTAAAAATAAAACATATAATGACAACTTATTTCCAAAGATTGGGGTCATCGTAATGGTAGATGGCGATCGTAAATGCTTCGCGTAAAAACGTAATTTGCATCTCGATTTACGCAAAATTACCACAGCGCGCAACACCGGGAATGGCAGGTCGAAGGGTGGCATCCAGCCCTAGCCTCGCATAATGTATTTACTTTCTGAAATATAATATTTAGTTCATATTGCTACTCCTGCTACATCCAAAATGTTCTAAAATACTCTCCTGCGCATATCGAAACAAACGATGCACTGCGACCAGCAACTGTAGACTCAGACATGCATTTCATATTAATGCGAAGGTAGAGAGAGATAGAAAGAATTTAACGCCTGATTTCTTCATGTCGATTAAAGCAAAACATTTTGTAGTAGAAAATTCTGTCTCTCGTCATTTTAACACCCATAATCTACAGAAACATATAATTTTCAAGCTTGTTCTTGCCGTAACCTCACGCGTTACGCTGTCTCGAACACCGCGAATCTTCGTTCCGACATGGAATCAAACCGCACCAGGCATGAAAATATCACTCCGCATAAGATCCATCTACACCATTGGCATACGTTGAGGCACAACGAACCCGGTCGCTTTTCCAGACTTGCATCTTTTCTTCTGTCTAAAATATTTATTACCTGCATTCGCACTCGAAAGACGCAAGAGACTCAGCAAATCATGATGGTATCTGCAGATCAGATGATCAACTTGAAGGTCAAGGTGACAAATCTCTTGGACCAGTCCACGGTAGGAACCATCCACTCATTTTCACTGAAACAAAGGGTGTTGGCCCTAAAAACCGGGTCGTCCTCGCAAAATCTCAAGTCTCTGCTGAACCCATCTGGAGACTCGTATCGAGTCATGAATACTGCTTTCATCAAGTCGGTGTCAGTGGTACCACCATTCCCGAAAAAGACTATCCGCTCAGCCGAAAGCCCGCCCGCTATCCCGAAGTTGGATGTAAAGCTGCTAGAGTCCGCTTTGAACCGTATAATTCAGGATGCCAACAAAACCCAAAGTAAAAGTTCAAATTCTCCTGCTTTGCCTCAGCCAATATCTACCAACATAGCAAAGAGCCAGAACGGCCCGAAGCCCGGCCCAAATTCAGTGGGGTCCAAAGTCTTTGATAGGCTTGCGGCAAAATTGGGCAAAGAAAACGTCGAGTGGCAGGGAAACGAGTCGATATTGTTGTTCAGAGAGGTCACTGTCTCCAAGCCCTACGCACTCAATAAGATCAGCCTATCTAAAAAATCGCAAAACTCGAAGTATATCGACAAGGCCAAGGCAGCGCTAAGAGAGGCGTGGTTGGTGGACGACAGCTCCAGAAGAGGCGGTTAGCTGCCCATTTTATATATTCTGCATTTTAGTCAATAGTCATAAATACAGCGTTGATACTTCCATATCAGCCACTGGTTTGAGATAGCCCTGCTCATTCCATAGGTAGAGTCGTATCGTGGAAGTGATACACCCACATGATTTCCACTGTATCAAAGAGCTTGATGCCTGAGTTGACCTTCGTGCCTCGGAACCCATCGAAGTGCTCCCATGGTATAATTAGTCGTTTAGCAATGAGATGGTTTCCGCTGTGCTCTGGGAGAGGCTGGTCCGTTCCGCTCAAAGACTCGAAAAACAAATTGAACCATGTGTATGCAATACAAAACTGCCTTTCGAAAGACACCTTGACATCTTTCATTTGTGCAGTGATTTGGACATTCAACGGAACCTCCAAATAGGCCGAATTCGCCCGAATGTCCGGAAACCGCAAGCTTTTTGTGACCAAATCCTCAGACTGGAGACTGTTTCTGCTCTCGGTATAAGTTGATAACTTGAACTTGCTGAGCACAAGGAGCAGCGTTGGCCTCACAACCGTGATCTTGGTGATCATCGACCGAGCCACTTCAAATGGAACGTCTTCAAGGCTATGATAGAGGACCAAGTTCAGTCTCATTTTTTCCGAAAATGAAAGATACCTTTTCCAGTAAGCAAGGTATTTCACCTGGCTCGAGATCGAAACCCCCAGCCCAAAAAACTTCCTCATTCGTCTTCGAGTAAACGTTGCAATAGCCTCTTCTACGGACATCGAACCCCCTTTCAAACTGGCCTCGTACATCATATAGGCACAGCATATAGTCCCCGATCTTCCCTTTCCTTCTTTGCAATGAATCAAGGCAACATTTCTAGAAGACTTACAGAAGAACTCATGGATCTCTTTTGTTATGGCGATTAGTAGTGTGATACTTGGAGGCAGATGGTCGGGGAATGGATAGTACGACCATAGTTCTGCGGGAATCTGTTCACTTTTGTAGCCAGGGTCTTCTCCTCTCAAGTTCCAAATGTGCCAATGAGTCTGGTCACCAGACTTGTATCGGTTTAGGTGAGCTACTACCTGTTCGATTGGTGACCGGAAGATGCTCGACACAAAAGTGTCGGACGGGCCTGCTGCGACGATAATTCTCGGGGTCACATATGATAGATCTAGGAAGCTTTCGAAGTCGTAGAACCCTTTTTTGGGCACAGAAACCAAAGCCCTTATGGCGTCGTTGGGCTTCATTATTTGGGTGCAAAATGGGGTGTTGCTATTGCAGCCTCAAGCGAGCAGTGTTTGCACCCGCACAAACATTTAGTATTTGTAGCTTTTGATGAAACACTTTTTTGCAGACAATATTAGTTCATTAAAAACAGAATGGTTCAAGTTTATTTCCCACGAGGTGATATCATTTTTGGTATTGTTCGTCCTCAGCACCCTGGCTACTCTGCTCTGAAGGGCCATACTAAAACAGACTTATTAATACATGCGATACAACGGCCCTCGACCTGGTCTTCCGAAATCAACCCGTCACAAACAAACTTACCAGGCTAGCTTCTATAAATATCAACTCTGCACCGCTTGTAGACATTATGATAGAATTTGTCTCCCGCCTCCGTAGGCTCGATGTTATCAGAGTCCGTCTCGTCTGCTGGTTTTATGCTCAACACAGTATAGCTTCCCTCCTCCCTCGAAGCATCTCTGGCTGGGCGAATAAACTGACCCGGATTTATCAAGACCACTCCCTTGATGACCTTGGCAAAATACTTCATTTCAGAGGGGATCAACAACACGTCGGGGAGTTCTCCTAGCTCAGTAAGCCCCATGAAAGGAACCTCGAGACTGGCCCCACCGATGGCTATATCGGCCAAGTCCTCGCCCACCACGCCGTCTTTGGCCCGTGTCAAGTCGTTTTTTTCTCCATCGGAAAGAAAGTGTTTCCGGACAGACCCGGGGAACATCGGGTAGAACTTGTTCTGCTCGAATATGTGCGTGGAGATGCGGTCGAATCTGTTGGCGGAAATCTTGCTGTTTGCGTCCCCCAAAGACGGTTTATACACGTCCTTCAAGTCCTTGAATACGTCCATATTCGACACCTTGAACTGGGCTTCGTTTATGTAGAAACTGCTGGGGTTGGGATAGCACCGGAAGTTTTTGGGAAGACCTAGCCGTTTTCGTTCGAACGACGCCTGTGGGTACGATGTGTGTTTGCAGTTGGCGTCCTTTACCGAAGGAACGAGGACCACGGCGATTTGCGGGTCGATTTTCTTGAATATTGGAGCGAGCTTGTGCCTGAAAAGCTCGTCCAAAGAGCTGGGTTGCTGTTTGAGAGGCACACCTTCAAAGTCGATGTCGCCCGATTCCACCGCCTTATTGGTCAAGTCGATGAAAGGACCAAAAAAGACCGCCACCTGTGGTTTGATCTCGGTGTTCAAGAGATCTACGAGCGACGAGAGCTTATCGAAATTCAAGTTCTGGTGGTTCGAAAACGGACCCGCAGCGACGAAAACTTTAGTTCCCAGGTCGCGGTTGGCCCCGTATTGCACAAGTTCCTGCTGCGTAGAAACAGGCACCTCGAGCTCTGGAAACTCCAAAACCTCGCTTACAACAAACCGCCCGCCGGTCGGATTGCTTCCCTTCAATCCAACAATCTGCCCTGGAAAAAATGAGTATTCGCTCAATTGGGATACGTTAAGAGGAATCCGCTGGCCAATTCCGCCCAAACGAGACGTTTCTAAATAAAGCGATGTGTCGTTGAGAGCCTGTTGCATGAGCGGGTCCTCGGTAGGCGAGTCCGGGACTATACGGCCGCAGCATATGATGTCGTTTTGCGAGCTCATGCACGGGTTTCCAAGCAGAAGCTCAGACCCCTTGTATCTGTCCAGAATACTCGAGCTCATGAGGTCGATCTGCTCGTCCAACACGTCTGCGGACTCTAGAAGGTTCATGGCCATAGTACGGAACTTAAATTTCAGGGCCTGGAAGTTGGCACTTATCTTCACAGACTCCGCAAAGTTAGACACCTCTATATGGTGGTTTAACGTTTCCACCACCGTGTTAGATCCCAGAAGCACGTCCAATTTATGCGGACTCGACAAGGGAGCCTCTTTCGTGGGCGAGGAGTCTGGCTCGCTGGTCAAAACCGGCTTTCGTTTCTTCAATTTGGGCGTGCTCGGAACTATACCTCCGGGGCTCGATGAGAAATCCATCATCGGCTTTCTTTTGGCCCCGGCGATCTCACGAACCTTCTTCAAAGCAGGAGTTTTTTTCTGGTTGGACGCCGCCACGGATTGCTGTAAGTACGTTTCGAATTTGGCGGCATTTACTGTACTCAAGTCCATTTCCCCATTACCTTGAGTTACCACAAAAGACTCCCAGTTCACGTAAACGTCATCGTTTGATAAATTGTAGATCTGTTTGACTGATAAGAGCTTTGCTAGCGTGTCGTCATCCAAGACACCAAATTTTTTCCTGAACCACTCCTTGGTTGTGGATTGGATCAGGGAGGAAGTCAGGGGTTGAGTCAGAGATTCTGGCATTTGGAGGATGGACTAAGGGGACTTGATTGACAGGGTTATTTGCTGAAATAGCAAAAATATATTTTGAGCGTGCTTTTTTCGGATACAATTTTCTGTAGTGAGTTCAGAACTTTTAGTTTTCGTGTCTCCCGGGCAACTCAAGAATAATGGCTCGCTGATGGTCATTCAATGTTTTTGATGAATGAGGAGGTGCATCTAGATACGCGTAGCGCGACGCGTCAGGTGGAAATTACTGTGTGTGCAGGGCTGACACGTCTGAAGTTTGGCAATGTAGAAAATGACAAATAAGCAACTTCCGTAATTTTGTTGATATTTGCTTGGATTCTTCGTGATAAGAGTTAGTGAGGATATTTCAAAAAAGATTTACTTGTTTACGTGTCAATTTGGGCCTTTTGATACGCCTTCTTCATTCGTATGCGAATGGCTGTGTGGACCTCAGGGCTCAGAGGTTTGTGACGAAGGTCATGCGCAATCAAACTTTCAATTCTTCCCATATTTCGAGTGTCTTCAGAGATTTGTCGATTTCGAAGCCTGACTTTATCTCTAGAGGTCGACAGAATTAAAGCACAATATCATATCGTGAGTTCAGATGAAGGGCACCGAGACTTTTATCCCTACGCTAATGCCCTTGTTCTCTACGTTAAATTCACGCTCTCGATTAGAAAAAAAAAAACATACAGATTACTCAGATACATTTGACCTGGTGCGCCTTGAGCATCTGGACCTTCTCTATTTAGGAGAAGTACAGCCTATTTTTATCGATTTGGGCATCGTGGGTTGAATGTAGTAAAGATCAGTCCGTCTACTCAACTGGAAAACTTTCGCTTTGGCGTCGCCAGGGTCAAAGTTTGACCCATTCCTTGGATCACATATCCCGCGTTCTGTAGCTGCTCGAGATGTCAGAAATACGCACGATTATGAGCTACCTCGCTGTTTCCATGTACATTTTCAAGTGCTATTGGTTATGGAAAAATGGGGAGGTGACGCTTCAAGAGGTAATTTAGTTTTTGCGAAAGTAACATCAAACGGCTGTGGTAGCATGATGACCAGGATTCACGAGAAACCGAAAAAGTCACTGCTCCAGATGACGTCATGAAAGAGGTTGCGAAAATGAAGCTGAGCTGGAGGTAAGGCAGGAGAAGTGGCAGAGTCGGTCACGTGATGTACCGGAAGTATTGATTGTATCTGCATCGAAAGCCCGCTTGTGAATGTCATTTGTCATTTTTTCATGAATTTCATTTGCTTTTGTAAAGATTCATATTCGTTTTCAATTGTAATCTAATCTTTGTTCCCAGGGCGATGGACGACTGTCATTTTTGACTCTTCAATGCTCCACTCTACACCCTCATTCTGCCGCATCAGTGGGTCCGACCCCACCTTCGACGAATATTGGGAAAGTTTGAAAGGGACGAATCTTAAAAAATTCACTCTTGCTTAACTGTTTTGAACGAACTATCCCAGTTCGGTTTATTTGTACGGTGGAGTTTGAGCGAGCGCTGGGTACTGTATTAACACTGCAAATGTCTTGATTTAACAAGCTGTCTTCCTTCCTTTGCGATCTCATCTGGTGTTATCTCCAGACCTCAATAAAGTAAGCTTCAGCTCTCAACATTTGATTCAGGATGACCACTTGGTATGAGGAAAGCATTCGGCATGTCACGTGATATGCAGTAATCTTGTCGCCCACAGTACATATTGATGAAGATATCATGTATATTCCTGTAAAAAAGCTTTCAAGTCTCACACAAGAAAAAATCTCATTTGCAAAATAGTACTTTAATAGCTAAAGTAGCAAATCCCAAGCATTTAGTATTTTTGCTCGTCCTTTTTGATCTTTGTATTTTGTGCGCATTTGACAGATTGCATGTGCGGTTGCAAGTGCTTGTCTGGAACTACAGTCAAGCATCAAGTTTCATTGATGAGCTAAGGTGATCGAGAAAACAACTCTGAAGACATCTCCTTTTTGATAGGTCTCTGATCAATCTAACTGCCAAGGTGAATTCAAACACATTCCACTGGAAATTTATTGGATGAGTGGGAGATCATCTCAAGGGGAAGTCGTTGGAGCATCTTGCTAAAGTTAATGACAAGTCAGCAATTTCACGGCTTCGATGGCTTCCATAGGAAGTGTTTGAATTTATACACGAGAGAGAATCAGAGTCTAAAAGTAACACTTTGCATTTATAAAATTCACTCAGCTTAGCGTGGCCGAAGTTACCATGCTCACGTGATCCAGTTTAGCAACTTTCCATTTGTGCTACGCTTATCAGCTAATAGATTGATATTGATTGATGTCTCTTCTAACTAAAGTATAAAGATCCAAAGGCCAAAGGCTGCTTTGTACGAAAGTCACAGGTAAGTGTCAAATTCAAGCAATGACACAAGATTGGTACCACCCAGTTTTGGAGTGCGCAGTGAACCAGTTGTCCTTGTTTGGGGTAGACGATTGCTTGGTAGATTGTTTAGGGGCAGCCATTTTTAATTATTTTTGCTTTGATGATGAGAAAAAATAGATTGATCAAAGGTAGAAATTGCTTGTGCTTTATACTTGAGGTCATATAGGATAAAACTCGAACTCCAATTTCGGCTTTATCATCTCAACGCGCGGAACGTCGTGGGTGCCTACCTGATTGGGACTTGACAATGGGACTTCGAGGCGGCCGCGCAAGCCATGCAGGCGTGCGCCCAAAATTGACGTTTCAGGTTCCGCATATGCACGTAATTAATCAAAATAGAGATGAAAATTCCAAAAACGTACATGATCCTCGGTTCTCGCTTTTGTCTTCCCGGGAAAAATTCAGCAGCCAATCCCGACATCTGATGTGATTAGTTGCGTGATTTCCCGCCTTTGCATTGAAAGGCCCCGCACAATCAGGCCTCCCTGGCCTCAAGTGTCTTAACGATTCATGAACTTTGACAACCTCCATACGTTCATTCACACGCGAAGGCCCAAAAAATTGAGGAGGACACCATATCATCATGCGTTAACTTTTCTTTTAGAGTTCGTGAGAAAAGAACAGGTAATCGAAGCCAAATTACGGTCTTCAATTACTGTAATTAAGCAACTCTGGTACAATTGTGATTCAGAGTACGTTTAGACTCATGTATTTTGTGTGGGTGACCGCCTCACAAGATAAGCAATCGCTGAAAAAGATGGCTCATCAATTTTACAAGGATCGAGAGCCTCCGGTCCATCCTTTGGATGATATCGATGCGCAAAATCTTCGTGCTAATTTTGACAGAAATACATCGCACATCTCGCGTGGCCGAACCATGCACAGTTCAGCATTGTTGAATGTGCATGTCGATGTTTATTAAATCAAGATAATAAAATGAAAAGCTCCATTTTCAGGTATTGCGACGAGGTCCAACAATTCCGTATACACAATCTTGACTCGTCTGATCTTTTCCAAGATGCAAATATTTACTGTGAGTACGACCGTAATGACGAACTTTCACTTTCTTCAAGTGGAACACTGAGCTTGGGGACCGCAAGTTTCCTGAGGTGATCATAATGAGACGCAAAAGCATGATTTTCGATCTACAGGATAATTGCACACAAAAGCATTCTGTAGGCGCGTCCGTCCAAAAACTACTCAAACACTATTCTCTTAATTGGGAAGTATGTCTAGTTTCAATTCACAAGGCAAGTATGAATATTGCTGGCATAATATACGGGCGTTTTCCAGAATTCAAAGCCGCGAAGGGGAAATTTCACTATCATGAACTCTGACACATGTTTGGAGCTCTCGTTGGGGAATTGAAGAACGTCGATCAATTGTGGGAGAATCTCACCCAAGAAGCGAACATATCTATCGAACTACTCATTCGGCAAAGAAAGGGCGAAACTCATCACGGCCTAACAATTATATACCGATTGATGCAAGACCATGATTATACGTAGGGTGATAAGCCTCGAGATCTTAGTGTAACTTGGCTTCTGGGCAAAGCCTTAGAAAATATCCGGATGCAATAAAGCAGACTCTCTAGCTGTAGTATGAAAAACTCGTTTTCGGTCAGCCAGAACTCACACCAGAACATATGGTCGAAGGATTTACGAGAGAATCTGGCCTTATTGACCAAATTCGTCTCTCAGGAACCGGAAAGCACCCACTTAGTTCTGAAACTGCTATGTGAAAAATTTGAAGATTTGTTGTCCCCTCATGAGTACGATGAAGACCTAAAAAATGAGAGAAAGTCTAAACACGAGCGTGCCTCAGAGGAACACTAAGAATTTGAGAAACAACACCATAAGAAGGAAACATACATACATCAGTAGATGTATCAGAATAAGACCTGAAAAGGGTGGCTTAACTCTGCTAGTTCTTGGAGGAAAGACCAGTAACCTCAATTGGGAACAGGTATAGGCAAAATGTTTCAGTGAGGCTCTGTTTCAAAGCTTGCTTCATGAGGGGATATAGGTATGTACATAGCTCCGTTTTGAAATATGTACAGATTCGATTTTTGCCGCTTCCGAGAAATTACAATTTTTCTCACATAAGAGATTGCTTGAATAGGTATCTTCCATCTGATAAATGATAATTCTTCGAAAAGAATTAGGCCCGATATAGCGGGGCATCAATTGATGGGGCGGTATTTGTTTCTCGGTGCATTATATTAAGATGTTGAGAACATAAATTCGAAATGCTTGCTTTTGGGGGTTTCAACTTATGAGACCAAATTATATTTCATCGCAGAGAAAGTCATTTTCGAACCATCTGAGATGCACAGAAAGGTTTCTGTCATTCATACGTCTCAAAAGTCCTGGCACTTTGAGCGTAGCATACTGGATGATCCTTTAAAAACATATCATATCACAGGAAATTACTTGAGAGTGACCAAAAACCATACATGTGTAGTAGAGAACCTGCAATATGTCTAGATAGAATCAAAGAATAGCTCCGACTTTCCCGAGCCACAGCTCCTCCTCCTTACTACCGCTACTAGGGTGCTATATCGATCTACCAGCACCCTAGTAGACAACAATACGAGAAACCCTGCAATATGTCTAGATGGAGATTTTTTTTTAGAATCCATTGTATTATAGGGGGCTCCCACCTGAAACTACAAAATGTATACTCCTATATAAAAACCTATTTTGAAGACGCTGTAGAGGACTCTGCCTCACAGCTTCTACTTGTAGAAGTTTTATTCTCCGAACCTTGATATGGAGAGATTTCTCTTGAGGCGACACATTATATACATCTCATAGTCCTCGAGCTCATCCAGTTTCCTTTAAACAAATTAAATTTAGCTGCATGACCACTCGTGACAATGTATTTGTTCAGAAAAAACATGATATTGAAGAAACAACGAAAATACAAAAAATCAAGAGAAACACTCTCACACAAGCCCATCAGCTTCATTCTTGAAAGGAGCTGCGAATGCCAATGCCCATGCTCTACTCTGCCCTCCGTCCACACGCGTATAGTCAAAATTTGGTCTTGCGAAGAAGTCCCAAGAAGCCGAGGGGTCAAATAGCACACGATTTGCATTCAAGATCCCCGCCCAGCCGCCATCGCCGTCGATATTGTGAAGTATCTGATTCCATTCTTGCTCAGCAAAGACAGCGTTCCTTACCTGCCCCAAAGCAGGCGTCATAGGAAGCATTTGGATCCCATGTTTGTACTCCGTTAACACCACAAAGACACCCGGCCGTACCTCTTTGCTGAAGTAAACTGTGTAGTCAACTTTATTCTCGAAAAAGATTCCCAGCACCTTGTTTCTCAAAATTGGTCTTGGCACAATATCGTTGTCATCTCTGTAGAGAAAATACAGGTTGAAAGCACGCTCTTGCATTTTCAACATCAAGCTTCCTCTTGCCTCCATGGACACATCACCGCTTACTTTTCCCCACATTTTCATGGCGTATGAAAAGTGCACGTCTTCAGAAGAGGATTCCTGGTCTTTTCCGTCCTGGCTTTCGAACACACCTTTGGCCCAGGAGTGGCTCTGAAACCAGTCGAACAGCCGGGAAACAGGGAAATGTCTATCTAGACGAGAAGGATTAGCCACGTCTCTCACCAAGGTATTGACATAATCCGCATTGTCCTCAATCCAGGTACCTCCTGCTCTCGAGTCAAAATAACCAATAAGTGCAGCTGCATGAATTGGATAGGAGTAATGGAAATTGTGGTCATTGTAGTATCCGCTTCCAAAGTCTTCGTAAGGATTTGCCACATTCGAGGTCACACCCTTGAGCTTGGTATCGTAGTAACGAGTTGGCCTGACTTTTCCATCTCTGTAGTCCTTGAAGAATGTCTTCAAAGTTTCCAAAACCTCATCTGCCAAAACGTCATCTTGTACCACGTCGCCGAGCACATACATTATTTGTGCAAACTTGTCGAAGGCCTTTCCCATGAAGTACTGCGAGCCTATTTCGGACAAAACCTTGACGATATCCACATCTCTGAGCTCTTCAACAGCAGCTTCACGTATCAACTCGAGTTGCTCCTTAGTATAAGTGAGGTCGGCATCATGTCCTTTGACATATGGCAACCAGTTGACATTCCTGTCAATGACATCAGTGAACGCAAGCTCATCAGTCAAGTACCCTCTCATGACACCCTTAGTTGTTGACGGAATCTCGATTCCCAGAAAGTCAAACACAGTTTCGGGAGTCAATGTGTCGAAATGATGCGGAAAGACAAAAACAAGGGTTTTTCGCGAGCGTGAGTCTCCTTTGGTCGCATACTTGATGCTGTAATGCGCCACATCACAATCAATTTCCCCAGACATCTCAGCATCAGTGACGTACTTACCGGCGATTTCAAAATAGATTTTATCGAGCTCCATTCCTGCTTCAGTGGGGTCATTTTGATCAGGTGCGAGTGCATATTGGATTACGAGTCCATCAACGGCCTCAGAACCGACCAAGTCTCCGTCTTTTTCCACCAACTCAAAGTCCTCTTCTTCTGAAGGAACACTCGCGAGAATGAGCCAGGTCTCTCCGTTGGCGACTTTCACACGGTACTGTCTTGTGACAAACTCTGCATCAGTCAAGATCCCCTCGTATGTCTCTTCGAGAAATGATCCAATTCCACCAAACCCTTGTATTTTGGCAACCAAATCTCCGTGATAGACAGACGTTACCATTCCCATACCTTCCACAAGAGGAAACTCGATATAGTCGTTGGTGTTTCCAGAAGTTGCCGAGAGTCGAACTTCAACAGAGAGCTCGTGCATTTCTAAAACAGACATGAAACTGGAGCCTCTTGCAAACGCAGTGGCACCTGCAAACACGCCTGGCGAGAAAACGCCATTGTAGTAATACTGTCTGGCACCGCCAAACCCATCTCCACCATACACTATTCTTTTCGGGTTTGGATACTGGATCCCCATGCCAAAGAAGGTAGAATGCTCCCAGTATACTTCGTAGGGGTAGGTGAACACCATATGGCCCTGTGATCCCAAAAATAAGTTTGAGTAAAACTTGTTTGTTTGGAAGGGTCTATCGGTAGCCACCCCCGGCAAGATAACCAATGGGTGGTCCTTGCTCTCGTAGTATTGTGTGGGGTCTGAGTCTGAAATCGGCTCAAAAAGATCAGTCCTACCAAAACACGATGATTCGTGCTCGATAGTCAACATCTCTAACTCCCCCTGCATGAGGGGTGCTGGCTGGTTTCCGTTGGTTGAATTGTTAAACGGGGTGCCAGAATCAGTGCCTGTTACGTATGGCCCCATAGAGACTGAGGGAGTCCAGTCATCGTCAATGCTGAGTGTGTTTGGTCCTTTGAGGTCACCCAACACAAGAATAGGATTTTCTTTTCGCTCGAGCTCAGCAGGTCTGCTTACATACGCCATTGGAGTCGTGGGTGCGCTAGCGAAAATAGTAGATGTTTCTGGATCTTCCAATTCTTCGATGATACGTATGGCTTCTGGCCCAGGGTCGGGAAATGAGTTTTCAAAATCTGGATCTCCAAAAGTGTCATCACGTGCCTTGAGTCCAGGCTCTACGATAACGTGGAGAAGTTTGGCGGAATCTGGAGACATATTTCCGTCACATTGTCCATTGTTGCACAACATAGGTGCGTCGGTGATTGAAAGCCCGATTGGTGCTGTTTTGGTCGAATACACAATCTCATCATTGCGCTTTACAGGGCCATTGATAAAATCATCCTCCAAGATATTCCTCACGTATTGGGCGCTGGCGTGTCTGCTGAGAAGTAATCCCGCACACAAGAGCGAGGTGGAAATTTTTACCATAATGCAAGTGAGCGCTTGATTCGTATTCTGGATACACGTGAGCTTTGAAAGCAAAACAACCGGGCTTTATAGCCGTCCCAAAAAAAAACTCAATTGTCATCCCCACTACACTACAAGCGGCTAGCCTCATACTTCATCTGGACGAATATAAAAATAACCATCGAGGGCGCTATTCATGCTGTATTGGTCGACCAGGGTGCGAAAATTGCTGCAAAATCCGGCATGTAGCACACGTCAGCCCAATAAGGCAGTGCGGTCCCCTCCATTAGTGTAATTTTTTTCCTAGAATGTGAGACTAGATTAAGCAAAGATTTCTGCTAGTTTCTTTTTTTCTTTTGGAGCTGACGTAAGAATTTTGAAAAGAGATTTTTGACACCCGTTTTGTGTGAAGACTGCGGAAAGCATTTAGACGTGTTCGAAACACTAGACTTCATCTGACTTCCTGGTCACCTCTTGTGTTACACCTTACTCGACCATTCCTTCTATAATGATCGTCTAGACTTTGGTTGTCTTCTCAAAGGCGGCTCCCCGCATTTGGAGGATTTCATTCAGAACTCAGCCTTTTGCGCTGAAATCGTATGTCGCAAGCAACCGTGACTTATCTAAGCCTTGGTTCCCTCCACATTGCCCCGAACATTTTCAAGCGAGGTATTTCTTTTCGAAAACACTGAAGCAGTCTTCAAGAGAAATCCAGGAGTTGAGCGAATTTTACCCCTCTTGGCCACATTGGACTCAATAGCGTTTTGAAACTCGGTGTGTTTAGAATGCAAAATACCACGGTTCTTGCAAGTTGCAGTCGTTCCTGAAGCAAAAGTATGTGGCTAAAAAGAGCCACTCTAGATCTATAACTTCTAGAAATTAGGTAGACGCTGAGAGTTTGGTGACTAGCCACTTTAGTCATCATTAACGGTCTGAGCACGCATAACAAAAGATTTTTGGATCTCGGCCACTGAATACCGAAACGGTTACGCACATCCAATGAGGGGTTTATTTCTCAGAACTACAGCCCGAATGAGATTTACACCCAACTCTTAAAGAAAATAAAGGTTTAGCTACAGAAAAGCCTATTCGCCACGGCGAGCACTTTTTCGTACTTTCAAGCGTAGCGAAGCCACAAGGAACCTTAAATCTCGAGGCCCGAAAATTTTAAACTCGTCTCGGCTCCAAAAATCAGTATGTGCTCATGAGTCCCGCAGCAGCAAAAATGTTAATACTGTATGAGCCTCATGGAACATCTTGAGAAGTGTGATCATCATTTTGCCAACCTCTTCACTCTAATTTTGATCCTTTTAACTTAATCCAGACGCGCAACTTTATCTTGACCCAAAAGGCTCCCAGAACAAGTAAAGCTAGCATCTCAGAAAAATCTGAAGTACATTGTCCAAATTATCATACATTTGAGAAAAATAGGCTTAGCCCACATAGTTCAAGTACCATTTTGGGTAGGGCAACCTTTATCTTTAACATCTGACCATCTTTAATAACAATTCTTTCTATTTTTTTCCTTGAAAAAACATATCACATAAGAGGAAGTCACTAAAGAGTCACCCAAAGTCATAATAATAGGAACAAAACTTGTGGCACGAAGATAGAGCCTTTTAAGTCAAGCTTTGTTTCTTTTTTCTTGAAGAATTGCTAAAAGATGATAACTGAGCATGACTGACTTAATTTGTTTTGAGGTCATCGGCCAGTCAGGAGTATTTGACTTTTTGTTTTAAAAGAATCAATTGTATTATAGGGGGCTCCCATCAGAAGCTACGAATTCTATACTTCTATTAAAAAACCTATAATACATCTTGGAAAAGGCACTGAGTAGTGAAAGAGCCCGACTTTCCCAAGCCTTACTCTCTCCTCCTTACCCTCTCTGCTTCTGCAAGTCGTGTCAGTCCGTTCTGACCCGAGTACTTTGTGCTGTATCCACTTTAATTTCCTTATCTCACGAGATTCGCACCCTTGATACTTAAGGTATAACTTTACGCATCAAGTTCATGATTAGTTAAAGCATGTTTTCTTTTAAAAAAAATCAGACAATGAACCTATGAGGATGAACACAGACCAAAATGTTTTTTTTTTTTTTCAGGACTCAACTGTATCATAATGAGAATGATTACAAAACAGAACTTTCGGTTGCGGCCATACCACGGAGAACACACTGTTTCCCGTCCGATCAACGTTAGTTAAGCTCCGTAGGGCCACACTGAGTAGTGTAGTGGGAGACCATATGCGAAATTGTGGTGTTGCAATCTTTTTGCAACCAGACAGAATGAGTTTTTTTGCTGAAGATCGTAAAAAAATAATCAGCCTAAACCAGCATTGAAATTCTTTAGCCAATTCTCAACACCCAAATTCTGCGACCTCAAATCTAAGGGTGGACTGGAACAAATGAAGCATTGTCAGCAATTGAAATCATTTATAAAACTTGGAAAAGTCGGGCTCTTTCACTACTCAGTGCTTTTTCCAAGATGTATTATAGGTTTTTCTATAGCAGTATAGATTTTGTAGCTCCAGGAGGGAGTCCCCTATAATGCAATTGATTCTATAAAAAAAAAATATCACTTCAGGGCCCAGCTTTTTTCTTCAAACTCAAAACGTGCAAAATTCAGTACTGACATGATAAAGATGTAAAGCTTTCTGATGTATTTGAGAAGGATCCACAGAATCGAGAGCATGCACTTCAAAGACAAAGCTGAAATGCCTGCCCTGACGACAACATGATGGAGAGGAGCTGAAGACTCACGGATAGTGTACTTAACTATTGTACTCTTTTCGACGCTATTTCCTAAGATCTTCCAGTGTCAAACTGTAGGATGAAGTCTAACAATATCACTGCTAGAAAGCATTTTCGACAAGCGCATGTCCCTGAAACGTGAACTCAGTTGAAAAGTACTTATCGACTAAACCGCTGAAAAAAGCCGTCACAAATTTCTGAGGAACATTGGCTCCGATCTGATGTGTTTTCTTTAAAAACAACAAAGAAACAAACGAAAACGAGCGTATTGTCAATGAGGTCATGATCAAAAGTCATATCAGACCGTTCGAGTTGACGTCTCGATTCCGTACACTGCTTTACTTGATTTTGTTTGTTTCACACTCCCTTCATCTTCCCATTAATAATTCGAAAAAGAATTATCATAAGCATTAAACCCGAGTACTTTCATCAATCCTTATAGACCATGCAATTTACGTTGTACCAGACTACTCCCACCTATTCCTGTATCACATAAGCTTGTCTAAATTGATCAAGCAGTGGCACCGACCTGCTCCTTCTGCTCCTCAACATTCTTAACCTCGATCTCCTCCTGCTTCTTTTACTCAGTTTCCTTCTTTTCCTCAGTTTCCTTCTTTTCCTCAGTTTCCTTCTTTTCCTCAGTTTCCTTCTTTTCCTCAGTCTCCTTCTCCTCCTCAATGTTCTTCTTCTCCTCGGACTCCTCGATCTTCTCGGACTTCTCCGCGCCCTCGTCGGACTTCTTCATTTTTCTCTTGTTATTGTCTTTGAACGAGTTGCGTCTTTTCGTGACATCGTTGACGCCGAACCTCTTGCCCGATTCGCGCATTTGTCTGAAAGTCAAGAGCGACATTTTCGTCAAAAGATCCTTTTTGTTTTCGGCATCGGTCTCCTCGATGATTCCGTCGGCAAAGTTCACCGTAGACTTCAAGAAGTACTCGGCGTCTTCGAGAGTTTTGAACTCGACATCTACAATACCAAGAAACTCCTTCTTGGCACGCTGCTTGACTCTACGGATCGAGCATACCGCCTTCTCTTGCGGCAAAAAAGGCACGATTTTGCTCGAGAACCACTCCTCGACGTCCTCCTGCAGGAGCGTGGTGGGGAAGCCTTCGATATGTACAGAGTTTTTCTTCCTGGTGTTTTTGACCTCGTTGTAATCCTTCAAAGGGTCTTTTCTGCGGATCATATCCTCGTTGGCCGACAACACAAGCTTGTCTGAAGTCTTCAAGGCGGCAATGGCACGCTCCTCGGGGCGGTATTGGCGCATTCTGCCGAAAGTCAAAATCGTTTTTAATTCGACCCACCCATCGTTGGCCTCGTAGATCTTGAACAAGAACTTGTCTTGCTGGAGGTTGGAGTCCGAGAAGTAGAACTCGACCTGCTTTTTGACCTTTTGCTCGAAATCCTCGCCGGTGTATACGGAGTCGGACATTTTTGTGGGATGATATTTCAGCTTCTATGAGCTATGCGCTTTCACGCCCGATGAGGCCGATGCCTTTTTTTTGGAGTGCAGGAAGAACACCCGTACACCAGACAATATCGGCGGTGCCAGCCCTCGACAAACGGGAGCAAATTTGGGGATTTAACGATTATACTCAAGAGGCTGTCTTCTCGCTTGTATGAAGATACAAATGACAAGAAAACTGGCGGATTCTGGACTGGGCCCTAGGACATAGCCGGGGTGTACCTCAGATAGTTTAGTCACGTGACTGTAATTAATGCCGCGTCTATACACACTCGCGGGCCCAATAACTCGAAGTGGGAAACTACCTTTATAGTATACGTACAAACTGTTCCATTTTCGATAATTTTTAAGATGCTCATGAAATGAGTCAGGGTTTTGGCGCATTGCTTCTTGAGCGGGCAAATTTATCTGACGTGAGCCGATTCCGCACAAACACGCTTTTCTGCGTATTAGGTTGATATTGAGAAAGTCGACCATAGCTAGAATTTCGGCATTTATGCTGCGTGAGTTGAGGAACAAGCATTTTATATAGAAGGCCATTAAAAGCGCAAAAATATGCGTGCGAGCTTTTGTTTCCCTATGCATATGTATCGAAGATAGCGAAGGGATAAAAGATATGTTACGATGAGTAATAAGTTTGTATGATTGCCGGCAGCAATTAGATCAGAGTCACACAAAGAAGCAAAATTTCTTTTGAAAGCATCAAGAATCAAAAATGATGATGAGCTCCTGACCCAGATGCAAGGACATCGAGCAGCAATTTTGCTTAATACGTTGACAGAGCTTGAAGAATGGTACACGAATCTTTAGAGACTCAAATTGGTTCACTATATGACCAGAGTCATTCTCGGAGAAAGAAGGTTGATACAGAAAACACTGGGAAACTTTACTAGACTGAATTTTTCTTTGATCCGTCAGGTTTCTTCTTCGAACACTTGCAGTGGACCTTTTCTTCGAATGAACAGTTACACCTGGAAGTGAGGAGAAAACTAGTACAGGGAGAAAGGGTCGCCGTCAAAGAGACTAGAGTAAGAGCAAGACCGCACAAGGAAGTGTTGCAACAATTTTTTCCAAAATCCATCGGGGTTCGCTACCGTCCAATTTCGCCATCACAGAAAGTGAATCCCGACTTCTGGCATAAGTTCCGTTCAAATCGTTCCGTTTAAATCCAGCAGTAAGGACAAACAGAGTAAGCTCCCGGTGATTCAGCCTAAACTCTTTTTGGAAATTTAACCAGAGGCGCGGGATATCACTCGATGGAAAAAGTTTTGGACAGTTACGTACAAAGAAGAATGGATCAAGCGAAGTGATCTCACGGCTCTTCATCAATCCAACACAGGGATGCACGTCCCTGTGCATGACTCCACGGAGCGCACGGATCAAAAGTGCTTCCTCTGTGGACAAACGATTAATCAACAAGTTATTCAAAGTCATTTATACAACTCTTCTGACATCTCAAAATCGTGGTGGAATCAAATCGGCATGACCACTAAGATGCAATTGAGTGAGATGCTTGCTCCAAAAAATACCACTTGCACCAACCTACGCAACCTCAATTGGTTCGTGAAGGTTGTACGAAAAGTTTATCTACGTCGGGTTCGAGAGCACTAAGGAGATGTCAATCTTTCCCCCCTCGTGGCAAGACAAGTGTCTCGGGCCTTGAGGCGGGTCACTCAGGTGGCTCGATGAGAAGTAGGCAGTCCCCTGTAATAAACAAGTCTTGGGCGAGAATTATCATGAGGAAATCCTACTCAAAACTCTAGACTCTTTTTTTTTTTAAAGAATCAATTGTATTATAGGGGGACTCCATCGGAGGTTTTTTCTATTGAATATATAGTTTTGCTGAGATGAGGCTTGCATAGCAACCGAACCACAGCACACCCCAATGTGATGTTTCTTCAAAAAAAAAATATTATAGGGACCTCCCACCTGAAGCTACAAAATGTATATTCCTATAGAAAAACCTCTAGAACATCTCGAAAAAGGCACTGAGTAGTGAAATAACCCAAAATTCCCAAGCCTTACCCTCTCCTCCCTACCCTCCCCGCTTCTTTTTTTCTTTTTAAAGAATCAATTGTATTATAGAGGGCGCCCATCTAAAGCTACAGAATTTATAATTCTATAGAAAAACCTATAATATTGTACCTCAGGCCCTCCACCCTACTCTACCCGCCGCTCATCCTTGATTCTTTGAAAATAAAAGCGCTACATCAATCTGCCAGCACCCTAGTCATCTCCAGTAAGTCCTTAGCCTCTGATTAGGCATCTAATCCGGCTGTATTGTGACATATCAAACAAAAAAGCGTGAAAATTGCAACTTGTCTGTAGTTCAGTGGCCAAAATGACTGCTTGTCGCATAGCAGACCGGGGTTTAAAAAATTTCAGATCGTCCGCGATAGTTTAGTGGATAGAATCACCGCTTGTCGCGCGGTGGACCGGGGTTCAATTCCCCGTCGCGGAGTTCTTTTTTTATAATTTTTTTACTTCTGACGGCTATGAAATTGATGAAATTTCCATTTCCGCTAAAAAAATTACCACTCTTGCTAACAAACTAGACGAGATACAAGCACTCAAAATTCAATCCAACCCAAGCAGCAGTTTTTCGCAGCTTTCGCACCCAAATCATTGCGACTCTGGTGTCTGGGTTTATTTGCGCTCGCATCTACTAGATTCAATGCCTGAGCAAAGACTACCTTTCGTAGTTATGCATCGCCATTTGCTCCGGCAAATACCTAGAAAAAAAGTTTCATTCTGCAAATATACAACAATGCCATTTCCACAGCCAACCAAGGAGAGGCAGGCTGAACTAATCGAGAACTATGAGGCGATTTTGAGCCAGGTGAGACTGCACGAAGCGGATGTCCCCGTTAGATTAGTAGCAGTGTCTAAATTAAAACCTTCATCTGATATCATGGGCTTGTACAACCATGGAGTCAGACATTTTGGAGAAAATTACGTACAAGAGCTCACGACCAAATCGAAAGAGCTTCCGAGAGATATAAAGTGGCACTTCATTGGAGGGCTACAGAGTGGAAAATGTAAAGATTTGGGTCGCGACATCGAAAATCTATATGCGGTGGAAACTATCGATGCATTGAAGAAGTGCAAAAAATTGGACGCTGCAAGAGTAGCAGCGGGCTTGCAAAAAATCAATGTGTATCTTCAGGTGAATACTTCGGCAGAGGAACAGAAATCGGGGTACACCATGGAAAATTTAGATGAAATCTATGAGACGGTGGAGTACCTTGCGAAAGATTGCGAAAGTTTGGATTTGCAAGGGTTGATGACCATTGGCTCTTTTGCGGAGTCCACGTCCGCAGACGGCGTGAACCTGGATTTTGCAACTTTGGTGGAATTGAAGAAAATCCTAGATGAAAAGTATTCGCTTAATTTACAGTTGAGCATGGGAATGAGCAATGACTTTACCACCGCTATACACCAGGGATCTACAAGTGTGAGGGTCGGCAGTTCCATTTTTGGGGCTCGGCCTCTGAGAAATGGCCACTGATTTTTATGGATATTGATAGTGGATGTAGCTACCAGGGATGAAATGGTCATATAAATGAATAGAGATATGACAGCTATGCATCGAAATTCAATGAGAGAGCGATAAGAGAACTCTCGATATGTCACGATTCAACGACAGCCCATTTCTTCGAGCTGTAGACGCGTACTGACTGTTGAAGCAAAGCAGTTACCCTGAGGGTACTGTAACGAGTCGTTTAGTACTGGAAGTCCATTGTATTTGGCTCTCAAAGATAAAGCTATGCAAAGGTATTTCTATGAATTTGATTTGAGCATTTTTCGTGACGACCTTCAGTGGATTTTGGCAAGTTCGATCCACTCAACTATATGAAAGTTACCACCATCGTGTCTCTTGGAGGCGAAAGAATAGCCGATCAGAAATGCATGCAATAAGCACTCTAATAAACTCAAGACGTTCACGAAAGTTTCTCGAAGTAAGTATTTAAGCCATTTACATTTCGCTTCTCCTCGTTACGGATCAAGCCAGAAACCTACGAAGAGTCTTCTGAGCTTGTTAGCTACTTCTGACTTGATTTTACCTGCTTTACCAAAGTGTAAATTTGATTGCCTTTGAGTTCATAAGTTTACACGCTCAAAGACTCTATTGCGATCGTGATCATGTTCGCAGCTAAGAATTAGCCCTGTTGCAGCCAACAACATGCCATTCATGGACATATCTCGGCTATGCACTAACAAGATCAACAGTTACCAAATCATCCCATTCAACTTCTCTTCAAAAACTTCTTGAGACTCTTTTTCTTCGACGGCTTGCTCGAAGTCGATTTCTCCTCCAGCGACTCGCTCTTGCGTGGAGGTTCCGACTTGCGCAGCTCCTGGTCCTTCTCTAATTCTTCCAGACTTTGCTTTTCTTTAGCAGTCAACTTCCTATCGACGTCCTCGGAGTCCATTTCAGAAACATGCTGGTTACCGTCGATTATCGCCTGTGTCTTTTCACCGTTGAAATCTTTCGTCTCGATAATTCGATCTCCACTCTCCTTTTGCGCCTCCAATTGTCTCTTCTGCAACGTCTCCTTCACTCTTTCAAGCTGCGCCTTTTTCTTCTCAAGCTCCTCGAGTTTACTCTCGCGATTCGTCACAACAGATTCACCTTGATTGGTTTCGGCCTTCGAAACGGATACCCCACTGGAAACGGCCTTTTCCAGAATCTCAGTCTTACCGGCTCCCTGTGCCTGTTTCTGGAGCTCCTCTATCGACACATTCTTCCAATCACGCGAGCTTCCGCCAGCAGTCCTCTTTTCGGAAACGTTTTCGGCGTGTCCAGACCTCAGCTCGAGCTGTGCCTGGCGGTTTTCGATCTCTTTATCGGATTGCAAAAACGAGGACGCCTTCGATCCCATGAAGAGCAAGAAAAAGAACAAATGCTCCGACGCGAAAAGCGTGAGCCACAACCGGGTCGACGACGATACATTGACACTAGCCTTGTCCATCGCAAACTGGCCCAACGTCTTTGGGGGCTTAGTTCCGTGGCGGTAGAAAGCAGCCACGGCAGGTGACACTATAGATCCAAGCCATGCCAAGACAAAGAAGGCCACGTCCCACGGGTGGATCGAGTCAACCCTCTTGGGCACGGGTGGGCGGAAGTACTTGCCGTTGGTCAACTTCAACGTATCCAATTTGAAGGTGATAACATTGAACACCAAGGAGATGAGTGGGGCCAACGTCCACACGGGGCCAAACATGGCGAGGTATCCGAATTGTAAACATAAGCCGCGGTAATCGTCGTGCACATTGTGTTGGGGCAATTTGGCGTACTTGCGCACGGCGGCAAGCCACCTTTTTTCTTCGGGAGTATCCACGGGGACTTTTTCCGGTTTCTTGCCAGAAACTTTTGTCTGCACTAGCTGTACAATTTGCGGCACAACTAGCGGCAATGCATAGCGCAACACAAACTGGATAATCTGATTGGTGACGATGAAGTAGAAAAATTGCCCGTCCAAACGGGCCTGGTTGATCTTGAAATCCCGCTGGGTCTTGATTTTCGACAAGTACTTGTACGCGTACCTATCCTGGCGAATGTTGCTTATGACGAGGTTCTGAATTACCGGTAATTCTGGCAGAATAAAGTGCGCAAAGGGCAAGTAGATGAACAGGGTGATCAAGAGCGGCACGTAGCCGGTCAAAAAGTTCAATGCGAATGTCTTAACGACAAAGGAATCGTAGCGCGTGTAGTTGCTGGAGTGGCCCTCCCACACGAGAAACTTGTCCACGACCAAGTTGTAGAAAATCGTCAATATAGGCACAAACACAGCAACAAGCACTGTGGGTATCAACGTCAACACGATTTTCCCCGGCCCGTCGTAGATCTCCGATAAGAAGATCTCGAGCACAAAGCAGGACAATTGATAAGTGACCAACACGGCCACAAAAACGAGTGCAATAGGCAAAAACGCCCACTCTCTCAAAAACCTGTATCCGGAGTTGTTTCCATTTCTGAATTGACTTGCAGAAGCCTCAGATTTAGGGACAAGGTCGGCGTCTACCTTTTCGAGCTTGCGTGTGTTCTGTACGCCCCACAAGTGGGCCAACGCACGTTCTTTTCTCTTCCACAAGAGCAAAAACGAAACTCCCCACACAAGACTGACAAACGAGTATGTCAACGAGTAAGACTTCAGCTTGATGTAGGCGACAATCCCGAAAATTGAGAGCACGCCCAAAGCGAGAATGTAGAACCTGAGAAACTCAAAGTACAACGCCGCCTCGGTGCCGTAGGCCTTGAAAATAGCCGCCGTCGAAAGCGAGGGTGAAAGCACCTGTTTCTGGCTCGTTTTGGCCAGGTTCTTGTCGCTTACAAACGCCGAATTTGGCAAAACAGAGTCTACAAATACCCACTCGCCCTTCCCAGGGGTGATTCCAACACCATTTTGCTCGACGGCAGATTTAGGGCTGGTCAAATACGAGTAGATAAGCATGTGTCTGTCCGAGGGAGCGTCATTTTGAGCTGTAATGCCAAAAGCCCCCGATTTTTTTAGATCATTGTCGTTTATCTCAGCGTATTTATCAGAAGAGAGCTTGGCAAACACTAACTTGGCCGTGCCGGTGCCGGGCCTCGCCTGAACCTGAAATCCACTTTCCTGCAATGTAGAAGCCAATTTGGCCAAGTTGCGCTCGGAAGAATCGTCTCCCTTCACGGAAAAAATATAATCCGCTTCCTCGATTCCCATATTGGCACCTTCTGAGAGTCAATTGACTTTCGCAATAATGGAAGAAAAGCGCAAGGGCGGATATTTAGCTCAAATTAAATCGTGTAGGACATTGCTGTTAGACTGGGGTCAATATCGCTAAGTGCTTGGTGTACGGGTTTGTGCATGAGCGCGTTCGAGAAGGGTGCCTGAACGCTGGTTGTGCATATGAGCCAACATCAGCGACTCACAGTTGCTCTTTTCGTGAAGTTTAGCAAGCAATACTCTGAATAATGATAATAAAAATGAAAATAGGGGTAATTAAGATAAAACAGGAGTGGTCGTTATATTTTGTTTCTGGACTTTCACCCAAAACTTATATACTCGACCACTAGCCATTACAAGATGCATGTCATGCCTTTGGGATACTCATCTTCATTTTCGAGGGGTAGGTTTAGATTTATCCGCCGAAATCAAGGGTTTTGGTTGATTGCGCACGGGAGCCCCGCATTTTTCCAAACTGCCCCGGATCTCGGCGTGGTTGCTTTTGGGGTTGTGTGTGATGGCAAATTTGGTGTACCTAGAGAACTCAGTTACAAGGGGTGTGTTCAGAGATTAGGGTCTCGTGGGCTTTCATTTAAAATGAAGCAAGAAACCCTATCTTGCAGACGGGACCTGCTTAAACGCAAAAAGAAAACCTCCGACGCCGGGAATCGAACCCGGATTCGCACGGTGAGAGCGTACAGTGATAGCCATTACACTACATCGGATGTTGTTGTAGAAATTAATGCGGGTCTAGCCTAGATAAAATATCTGAAGATGTGTGGGTGACGTGATCCCAAGGGTTCACTACTCAGTGCCTTTTCTAAAATGTATTATAGGTTTTTCTATAGAAGTTTAGATTTTGTAGCTTCAGATAGGAGCCTCCTATAATACAATTGATTCTTTTAAAAAAAAAAGGGTCTCAGAACGCTTCAATCATTTAGTTTTGGTTCTTATATTGCTCAAAAGGAGACTCTAAGGTTTGCTCCAGGATTCAAATGTAATCTTTGCTTGCAAAGGACAGACCAGAAAGAGAAGCAGATTCACATTTATATCCCTTCAACTTCTTCTGAATTGCTCGTCCAAGGGAGCATTAGAGTCTACTAGGGTGCTGGCAGATTGATGTAACATAGGCATGGGGTAGAGCAAGGTGGAGGGCCTAAGTATTGGGGAGTTCGGAGCTTCTCATTGCCCAGTATTCTATCTAGACGTATTGCATGATAAACGCGATACTTATATAGTGTTAGCAACTTTTTAAAGACTTCCGTACAATGATTTTCTTCTTAAAAAACAAACAAATGCAGTGACCCCAGTGTCTACCAAGAGTGTCGTGGTTATGGACAGCTTTTCAAGACAGTCTGCGAACAGTTGCGAAATGGGAGCCTCCTATAATACAATTGATTTTTTTTTGAAAAAATTAATGACTACTCAGTGCCTTTTCCAAGATGTGTTATAGGTTTTTCTATAGAAGTATAGATTTTGTAGCTTCAGGTGGGAGCCCCCTATAATACAATTGATTCTTTAAAAAAAAAAAAAAATGAGCCAAATTTCACGTTGCGGCCGATAAGGTTCGGATCAGGAAGTTTTTGCCAACATAGTATTGCTAACTAGATAAGAATTTATAGTAGGAAGCCAAAGCTGATGTTCTGAATAGTCAATACCATTGATAGGGACTGATTTTCTCCCATACTCACTCTCATTTCTGAAGCACTGTCCTATTTTGACATTATTACCCTTTATCAAAAGTTGATTGCTAACTTACAAAATCTGTTTTAATGGACAGAGCGGAAATTATATCTGCTTAATACTAAGCTTCAAAGTGAGGATGAGAGGTACATTATGGAGCAAAATTAAGCTTCGCCAAACTCGCTTCTGAAAAGTCAAAATACAAGTAAGCTCCTCTCGAATGCCACATAATGGGTGAATTAGGCAGTATTTCCCACCAGGAGGGCTTTGAAACTCGAGGTAATCGTATACTTTAACGACAAACACCAGGAAATTGTCTGACATTCGTTATGTGACTTTGTAAGTTGAAACTAAAGAAGCATTTAGATCGGGTTGCTCCTCGAGGTTAACAATGTAAGAAAGCGCTCAGTAGTTAGCGACAAGTCTGTAATTTTGCGATCCTGACACATCATGCTGTGGATGGAATGAAGGTTATCGTCAAATAGTTAAGATAGGTTATTTTCGGGCTATGTTTCAGCCCAAGTGAACACCCTTATACGCTCTCATGTCAATGATATTTGCAATTGAAGGACTGCAATAATGTTCCTTGAGGTCAGACAATATTTATTGGATTGAAAGGTTGTCTTCTTGAATCCATTTGTATGACCCTCCGTCTTGTTGATGATGTCTGAAATAGCTACCTTATTCTGTATAGTATGTCCGATCAAGTCTCTTCTGCTTTCCTTGATCGCAACCTTTATCTCTCGCTCATTAGTGGATCTTATCGATTTTAAAGCCCATGAATTTTACGGAAGTACCTGTATAGACTTCCAGCCATATATGTTTGCACCGCTTATTGAGAATCTGGGAATTTCTTGAAAGAATCATTAAGATATCGTTACCTTTGTTGCGCTGAAAAGGTCTCTTTGTCCTCCTAAAATCCGAACAAAAAAGTCAACAAGAGTCTGTTCACTTAGGAAAGTCCGCTGAGCCCGAACATTAAAAGTGTGGAGACAAAGATCTAGAACTATCTCAGCTACTTCAAAACAAATTTTGCTCTCTTTTTCTGAGTTTTATAGCTCCCTGATCGGCATCCCCAAACAAATTAAGATACGAGCATAGTGGAAAATTTACCTAAAACTGACCGTTGTCCGTGCTCAATTATTAGGAGAACGTGGAGACACTTCTGGAACTGAAATTGAGTACTTTGGTTCATCCAGCAGAACACTGGGTCATTAAATAGAGCTTGTGTGATTTGTGGAAGTGTACGATGAAAAGCACATTGTCTCGAAGATGCTTGATTATTGCAATTTCTGTCGACACACAAAGGACAATCGGTGCAAGACGAAACGCGCAAAGAGTTGCAAATATTTACCCTAGTATGAAGGAAACTCACAACGCCGGATGGGGCGGTCATGGTAAAAGGAAGAAAAGAGAGATGCTATTAATTCCCAAAAGGGCTGATTGAGATTGGCCTTATCGATCCATGGCGAGATTCCACCGGGATCCGCAGCAGACCGTGCCTATCATTCTGGTCAAATTTCACATAAAGGCGACTAGGATAATACTTGTATGTGGAGTCGACTTCACGTTTAGATTTGAAATTCTCACCCCCTTTTCCTCTATACGCTCTCTCAGTGTACCAGAATGAGATATTCAGTACTAGTGCTCACAACAGTATTTGCAGCCGTGGCTGGTTCTGCAGCAGACTTTAATGCCGCCAGCTCAAAATTCATGGCCCTTTCTGAAACTGAATTCATTCCAAAGGACTTTTCTGTCGATAATCGTATGGAAATCGAGGGGGAAGATCTTGAAATCGTCTTGAGCGAGTTGACCAACGTAATGATGAGGGACGTTCAAAGCTTGCTGTTCAACTTTCAAAGATTTGAGCGCAAATCAAGAGAGTACGCTATGCGCCTCGAAGAAGTTGATCTCAAGATCAAACAGCTCTCTCCGCCTCGCCAGCATCTCTTTAAAAGCTCAAGTCTACCCACAAAATACTCCTCTAAATGAACGAGGCCATTTTGTTTGAAAGCTCTTCTCGAGAAACGAAGGCGCAGACTCTCGTGTTGCAATCAACATGATTCAATTTGAGTCTCTTGGCGTTTCTCGATGTGTTCGGTGACCCCAATTGTCTGTTGGCCCCCTGGTTCTGTCGATGACATAGTACCTCCGACAGCAGATCGCAATTCAGGAATTATTTAGTCTCATTTGAAAGAACTTTCGAAGATTGGGTGCTGATGTATGGTAAGAGTGAGCCCTTGAGTCCTCCAGTTAGGGCTTTGTTTAACCATCAATCTCAAAAAGCAAGACGTACTTTCGACGGCTTGGTTTCGGTATTGACGCATTGAAGTGTGCGTAAGCGAAAAGACTAGTTTCTGTTCGTCCGCAATGTATTGATGCTTTCTCAATGTTTGAGTTTATGCGTGGATTTGTAGACGATGGTGAGATGAAAACGATTCAGGTCCAGAAATAAAATTGGGCATCGCCTACGGAATATGTTTATTGCTCGGCTTGGCGAATCTACGGTTATTCTAGAGGGTCCTATTCCGGCGTTCACTCACTGCCAAACTCCTTATCCTTGCTTCTTGCTCTCTTCTGTAGCATCTTACTGATGAATTTGGCCTTCCTGCTATTAGCATGTAAATGTGCTGGGCCCTTGACTCTGTGCCTCCAGTATCACCTTGCTATACTTTCATTCTTTGTCAGTAATGTTTAGCCGTTTACTGTTCATCGTCTCTCTCCTTTCAAGTTGATATCAGGTCTTCTCTGGTTCCTGGCAACGCTTTATTTGCAGAGCCGGCAGAGGCAAGGACATTCTGAACTTGCGAATTCATCAAAGCTTGGTCGATTGTGCTCCCATGATATGGCCAAAAAGTAAACTTCCAACATGAATTCAACCTAAACACCTTTATTTTCGTATTTGAAAATTCCGAAACGAAAGAAAAAAAATGCATATGCGTGGTGCCTAGCGCTATTATAGGTCAGATTGTACCTAACTTAGCATCATTTCGAGTACCCGACCCGAGTTCATAAAACAGTGTTTCGAACTTTAAAAAATTCTTGCTATATATCTCTTACTATTTCTGTTCTATTCCCAGCTCAAGCGGTTTGCTCATTATGTGCGCCGAATATTTCCTCATTGGTCCCAAGAGTAGCTTCTCTACATGAAAAGATTACTCACCAATTGTTCCACAGGAGGTGCGAAAGATATTTAAAAGTCAGTACGGTTAGATATTCTAGTTCGAGGTGACGGGTTGCTCTTTCAAAATCCTTCAATGGACATTCACGTCCAATGAGATGTTATATTAGAGAGCCTAGAGGAAGGTTGTCCAAGCAGCCTGGAGAGTGACGCTTCTGATATCACAGGATTAAATTCAATATATTAGGCAAAGATTACGTTGGGTACGGAACCAGAGCCATTCATCATTAAACAAGAATTACTTTCGCGATGCAAGGTACGATATATGAGTCTCTCGGTAAAAAAATATAGTTGGCTCGTCCGCCGATAATCCACGACGAACTACAGAGATACGACCGGAAGTTTTAAGAATAGCATTTTTAAAACACGGGTTGTTGACGAGAAATGACTTCACAGCTCGTCATGTATTCGATATTGCTCATTTTCACATGAAAATTCGGAAAATGTGTCCAATTCTCGACGCTACTTGTGGTTTGCTAGAGTCCACTGGGAAGAGTTTTCACCCACCTTCACAATGAGCAAAGGATTCTGAACTCTGGCTATAGAGGATCGATTACAAACCATTGGGCGCTACATTTCGTGTCTATTGATTCGCAAAAAAAACTACGTTGAATCTACTACAGATCATTGACAGTCAGCCCATGAGCTTGAATACCACACAAGTATTAGGCTAGAAAAGACACAATGGAATCGCCTGAGCAAATGATGAGGTGTGAATCAAAAAATAGTGAGCGATTCCCTGGAATGAATGTTTCTTCGTCGTGAGATGACGGAGGAGTGCATATTTATCAAATTGGTGGTCTTTTGGTGATCTTTCTGTTTGCTTTGTCCACGAGGGGCGGGCAACTCACTGGCATTTACAACTCTGATTGGATCTGTTATTCGCGTTGTCCCATACGAAGCTTCGTTTTTCAAAATTTCTAATTTTCATACTCATGGCATTACCAGTCGCTTCACCGGGGAATTTGTTCAAAACAAAAACGCACTACAAGGCATACTTCATGACTGCGAGAGAGTTTCATCGTGATATTGCAAGAAAGAGGTCATATACTTTGAAACTGTTTCTGGAAAGCTTTTGAACACTTAAACCTACCTGTGAACGTACAAATTTCAAGGCAAGATATGGTGTAGAGGAAGACCGCGTTGCCTCTGCACCTCATAGCATTCTTAAACCATAGGTTTTGCTTTTGCTAACTCGATGATCTCTGGTTTGATAATAAACAAGTAAAGCATCTTTTCAATGTCCGGCTTTTCACGTGTGAGAGCCACTCGGAATGCTGTTATTAGAAAGTGTACAAACAATGCGACGTGGAGCCAGCACAACTGAGAAATCCAGATGAGTAAGCCTCTTGAATGAGACAGTCGAACACACAATTCTTGGCTTAACTTTAACTACAGGAGATGCTTACTATTACTGATAACACTTATGATAATCTACAAGGTCTTACTTGGCTTACTAGAATTATCCTTCGGGCTTTGGTTCGGCTCATGGAAGCTGGGAATCAAGTACTTTCTCTTCCCCTGCTGATCAGACTCTTATCTCGGGCACATCTTCGAGCAAATCCGATGGGTCGATGATACTTGAATACCACTGACGCCGAATACGTAGCTGATCAATTTTTGTGCGGAGGGGTTTTTGGCGGATTATTTTTCGTTTGGGTTCCATGTGTCTGCACACCTGACACTTGCTGTCTTTACTATGGGGATATGGTTGTTTTTGACGGGGTTGAGTGAGAGCCACATTCCAATGATATCGTTTAATTAAAATGTGTCACTAAAGAAACAAGCTAAGACACAGTCTGGGAGCTTTGCTCAAATGACCCTCTGAGACAGGATATCAGTTAAAAGCACAATAAAGGTGACCGTACACTTCAGAGCCTTTTTGAAGTTCAATGGAGAATTGAGACCTTTGATGCGGTTCACCTTGAGGTTTCTCCAGGCTTGACTCTTTTCTCGGAAAGAGTCGATCTGTGAAATGAGTGACATGATGCTTATTTGGAATGAAAAAAAGGCAACCTCTTTTGCAATTTTCTTTCTAATGTCCAGACGTGGCGTCTCTCTCCTGGATCAATCCCGGGGAACTTACGATAAACCCGAGTAATTCGCTTTGAAATGAGTACAAGAAGCTCATTTGAGAGATCGAAAGGGGCTTGCTCACAGCCTGGTATAAAGTTCTTGTCACGTCATGACGTAAATATCCTGTAACATTGTGACATTCCGAGCGGCCACGCATCTAATCAAGCTCCCACTTTCAGCCATTGAACGCGAAGTTAGCAATTGTGCAAGTGGGGTTTTGAGGTTTTTGATTAAGCATTAGTTTCAAACACTTCGTATCGGGATGCTAAAATATCTTCAGCTTTACACTAAAAAGTCTACTCTCCAGAAGAAATCTCTCATCATTGCACTGTGAACTTCGCCTATTCCTCAAATAGGCTTCCTGAACATTCTCAAATTTCGAGGTGGATGTAAAGCAATTTGTTATTTGTGAACGTATTCATATGGTATATCGTGAGCCTCAAAAGGTTCTTTTGTTACACGCAGTTTCGTCAGAAGTAACAAAACACAAATACTTCAAAGGAAGAGAGCATAATTTCACATAAACATTGAGTATTTCTGGAGGAATAACTACTTCACAGAGGGATGGTACATCTTATTCTCAGATTGATTCCGAAAAGTGAAACATGTCCGAAGAGCATCACATAGAAAGTATTAGTGTTCATAAGTGGTCATGAAAATGATATCAGTCACTTCAAAACCCAAAAATAAACGTTCAAGGGTTAAAAATACAGGCCATCTCGGAGCTAATTCTGATCTTGCACATGCCGAATGGTGCATGCCAACATAGTCAGCTTTGTGAACTTCCCTGCGACTCAGCACTACTATTTTCGAACATGCATACTACTGCTCCTCTCAATTGATTGCTTGAACCTTTTGCTCGTTCCGATAGCATTATTTCCCGAGATCCATCAACACATCACTCCTCCTGTTTCCTTCAAATTTGCTATTATTCCATGTGACATTCCAACACACCCCGCATGCTACTATTTCCCATGTCCACGAAGCAGAAGAAAAAAAAAGAAAAAATAACATTTGAGAATCTCTTGGCATCATGAGGCACCGTCCAATCAAGTTCCATTTCCCTGCAAGCATGACGCCGAATTCAATTGTGTGCCTTAATTACAGACGTATGACGTCAGCCAATGGCCAGTGATGCGCATCCTAGGGTCACGGCTGCGAATTTTCTGTACGTGGTCGTACATATCCTGCACGAAGCAACACTTTTTGGGGTATCCCGCTGTTGCTATTTTTGGCGCGCGTTATTTTTAGATCTGTGCAGCACTGGCTGCAAAATGGCAACCAGTCTACAAATGAACTGCTATATAAGTACAGGGAACATATCCCCTGATCATGTCTTTCCGAGCATTAGCACATCTCAACTTCACATCGTTACATCACAAAACAACCCTTTCTAAAAACCGAAAATGCAAGTTTTACCCTACATCGCTCTTCTCGCCACCGCGCTTGCTGGTCGATCTTTTGATGCGCTCATCATCCGTTCGGGATCTCAATACCAATACAGCACCTTCAAATCATCGGGAGACAATATCGTTGCTGGAAGCGGCGGAGACTTGAAGCTTATTTTGAACTCAGACACGACCTTGGTCGACTCCGTCTCCCAGAAATATCTCTTTATAAACGACGATAAGTCTTTGATATTGCTGGACGACGCGCAGTCTGGGTACTCATTCAAAGACGGATACTTGGCACATGACGACTCCTCTGCATTCTCTGTCTGTTCTGATGGGTTGATCAAATTCGACTCCACCGAGGACGAATGTACGGGTGTTGCCGTTTCGGTCCGAAACGAGCAAGAAACAGAAGATGTGCAAAAATCCGCAAATTCTGAAACTACTGAAAGCGGCGATGGAACGAGGAAATTTGGTCTCATTGCCATTCACTCTGGGTCCTCTGTGCAGAACTCTGCTATCAAAAAAGTACCTGAACACCCCCACGTGTTTTCTGTGGGAGGCAATGAGGGCGAAGATTTGACCTTAGTTCTCGACACAGACACCCAAACTTTAGTGGATCAAGACAACAGGGGAATTTACTTGGATCCGAATTCAGGCGAATTGGGGGATGTTGCACCCACTGGAAGACAGCCCGCCACATCTGGATTCACTATTGACGATGGCCATTTGGCGTATAATGGCAGTCCAGACTGGAATGCTTGTCCTTCTGGAGAGAACAAGTACTCATTGTCGAGCAAAGACTGCACGGGAGGCATCTCCATTGAGTTGCACGTTGTTGAAATCTAGATTGTTTGGTTTTATGCTCGTACAACACGGACTCTAACCTTGTTGACTTGGTAGATGAGTTGAAATTTTGCACATATCACGAATAAAAGTGTTACTCGAATATCTTGGAGAACTGTGTACAGCTTCTGGTCTTACGCTCCATGATTCCGTTTAGGCAGAGAAGTAACAGTGGATTAGTTAACATTTCTATACTAGTTTCTACCAGCAGCAAGTAAAACAGGCAAAACCGTGGAGCTTGATTGATATATTGGTATCGCTTCTACAACTGCTTTGGTGCGTATCTCAACGCTGTAGGATCGTAGACAACCTTGAAGGCGATAAAAATATACTTTTTCTTTGTCAAGATTAAAAATATACTTTGGCTTTGTCCAGATAAAATGTCACTTTTGGCAACCAAAACAATGGCAGTTGACAAAAGAAATGGCCCGGTTAAAGCGAGTCTTGTAGAAGTTGAAAAAGATCCGCTTGTCGCATTCGTGAAGTAACTTGCTTTGAGATTGGGATACTATCTACAAAAGTGATAACAGTGTGAGCGATTCCATGGGTCCGCATTCCGGTATGGCTACGAAGTGTTGGACAAGATGATCCGTTGGCGGCGCTAAGAAAAAATATGCATATCAGAAATTCTGACACTCCCAGATTTTGGAGAGGCAATTCCTTATCAATGCAATAATGGATGCAAATGACATATCTACTATTGATCTCCTGAAGTATGGCACAGCAATTGGAACCATAAACAACACTGGTGTTATACGAAATAAACTGAAATTATTGGCTAGAGATTCGGGGAATTTTCACAAAGCAAATCTTTGTTGTGCAGTCGAATTCAGTGTGAAATTTACAATAGTATATATCCGGCATATAATTACTTGAAGCTGATACCTCGACTCCCGTGGCCACCATACACGGGCGCCATATACTCTATATAATTTTGTAGATTGAAGTCATTTTCTGCATTTGTCTGCTTAGATAGGAATTGATTTGCTTATTCTACCAAAAAAATTTCAATCAAATTGGATAGCGTATTATACAACTTCGCGGGGCTGACTGAAGCACTTCGTCCAAGCGTGAAGAACAAGTCGCGTTCAATACTTTCAACAATTTTTTTATAACACTCGCTCGACAAAAGAAAAGCGTCGACTGATATTAACAAAGCAACAACAAATATGTTTTGGTATCTTTCAAGAAAAAAAAGAAGCTCCGGTACCGGGAGTCGAACCCGGGTTTGCTCGGTGAAAGCGAACCGTGATAGCCGTTACACCATACCGGAAGATGTGCAAGAAAATGATTCGCACAATGATACACTGTACCATAAGAGTGAAATATTAGCCCTTTGATTTCTGATATGCCAGTCTTTTCGTGTAATATGATGTCTTTCTTTCCCTTGAAGAGATGTGGTTCTTCGAGAAGAATAATATCTACTATCACCTGTAGATTTCAAACCAACTGGATTACCGAAAAATGAAGGATATCAATCAAGCCCTTTGTATAAAACCTTGGTATATTTAACGCGCTTGACATAAGACTCTCGATTTTGTCATGAATTATATTTCAGTGCCTTTTCCAAGATGTATTATAGGTTTTTCTATAGAAGTATAGATTTTGTAGCTTGAGGTGGGAGCTCCCTATAATACAATTGATTCTTTAAAAAAAAAGAAAAACAGGAGTAGCCTAATGAAACTGATTGATTGGTTATTTAAACTCAGCGCAATAATGCCAATCTGAAAACTTGGAAAATTTAACGCCAAGTCGCAAGACCACACGCAACAAGACTATGCAAAATGTTTTGTACCACCACTTGTATGACATGGCCCTACCACAGAGTCGCATGTCACGCTGGCGTTGGTGCTGACATCTACCATCCAATGCTCTCGCGGGAAATCACTCTGAATATCCGAATGCGCCCCGTTTTCAACTCGCCAAACTTATAGCTTTCCCGTTTAACAATACCGCCCTTACCTCTCTCGGCCACCTTGATCTTTTCCTTCTTAGGGTCATAACTCAAAACCACGGCCGAGTAGATTTCATTTCCTTCACCAGCAGACGTGCTCTTTGATCCAAGTCCCGTTAATCCTTTATGACTGATGAATTTAGCGTGTTTCATGCACACGATATCACCGGGCCTGATCTCATCGGACTTGCTGACATTGCCGTTGAAGTTTTTATAAATTGTTGCCCCGTAGGCTTTCTCGCCGATCGGTTTCAAAACATTCACGTTGAGTGACCGTGCATGACCATAAGCCTGATCAGCAATGCCCGCACCAAGCTTAGCTCCGATTGAGCTTTCTGCGAAGTCATAAATTGTTTTTCCAATGCTTGAACTGTAGGAATGGAGAACATCTTTTCGAAGCTTTGGTGAGCCTTTTGAGTTGAGCGATACTATGCTCACGGAATCTCTCGGATCATCACGCAGATACTGTATTTCAAAGGTGATCTGAGACAAATCGTGAAATAAGATATAGTAATCTTTGTAGGTCACATCGCGGCCGCCCCTCTTTTGAATGAGATTTTCGTCAACCTCAAATTCGAGGTCCAGTCCAAGTTGACTACTCAAACTATCCGGAATGTCGCCTTTGATCCACCATCCACTTGCGTGACTCAAAGCCGCAAGTTCGGCTTCCAATACACTGTAGTGCAATGCCGCCTGATCTTGCTCGCCAGAATTCCCTTCCTTATATGAGCCAGCTCTATGTAACTCTCCTGATCTGCGAGAAAAGTCGAGAGAAGCCCTGTTCAATGAGTGGCTTGATGTCTTACGAAGAGAGGTGCTGGGACTGCGGGCAAGAGGCTCCTGAGAAGTTGTGCGAGATTTTTTGGGTTGGAAGTCAGGGACCGTATCTACCAACTGAATATCCTCATCCGAGCTGTCGCTAGTCTCGTCATCAAGCGCTTGAACATGGTCTGGCTCTTTCGTCAACGGAAGTGGTGGTGCTACACCAGGAATTGGAGGAGGGGGCCTCTTGACGAAAGACGGTGAAGAAATCAGAGGCGCGTGCTCATTCACTTCGCCGGAAGGAAGAGCAGGTGGTGGAAGACTGCAAGGTATCGGCGGAGCATCACTGAAGGCAGGAGGAGGTGGTCCGCCTTCACCTGATATGGGAATATGATCAGCCTTTATGAAAGACTGCGTGCGTGCAGCAGGACTAATTGGCGCTGTATCTGAAGGAACTGAAGGGCGAGATCTCTCAACTGCTTTCTCTAGTGGGGGTAAAGGTGGCCTCGAAGATGGTGTAGCAGGCCCAGATTCAAGCTGATGAGTTCGAGGGTTGGGTGGGGGTATCTGAGAGTGATGAGATGGTACAGGAGGATGGTCAGCGACAAAATCAATGCTAGATCTTGCCCGAGCAGATGGTACATCAGCTGACTCCTGTTCAGCAACGCGATCCAGGACATCTGCATCTGCCTCGTAACCTGTCACCAGCGCTTCTTGACCGCTTTCTCCCACTATTTCCATGTTAGGGACGTGCTTGGGGTCGATATCAAAGCTCAGGCGGGGTTGCTGAAGACTGATCGCATTATCCTGGGTTTGCGCACCGGTCTCTGCCTCGCGCGACTCTACCTTTCCTCTGGAAATCTCCTCATCCACCACTGATTTAGATTCTTGAAGTGTATCACCAAGCGAGTCATCGCTTGCGTCGTCCTCTTCGTCGCCGACACTAGCCTCAGCGTTGGTTTGAGACTTATCCTCAATCTTCGTGGGCTCTTCATTGATATAATAACTGTTCTCTTCTGATGGAGTTTTTGAAGGATTAAACTTGGTGACTGGTACGCCCACACTGGAAGCCTTCTCGAGAGTAGTTTCTTGATTCTCCGGTGGGACCGGTGCTGGTGCCGGAGTACTTGGTAACACAGGCTCGCGAGCCAGTTTTCTTGGTTTGGTATGTGGCGCGGAGGCGTTCCCGAATGGTCCTGGCATGCCCATCATGCCAAACATGTTACGGCCGCCCGAGATTTTAGCCATGCGCTCGACGAGACGCTTTCTTCTTAAATCTTCGTCGTCTTCTTCGTCGTCTTCTTCTTCTTCCTCTTCTTTCCCTTCGACGGCTTGTTCTTCATCCTCCGCAATGTCTTTATCATGGTCAGGTATCACAATGTCGTCGCCCTCATAATCCCCTTCGGGTATTGAGTGTGCGTCCAGTGTGAACGCGTCGGTTCTAGCTGTTGGCAGAGGTGCAAAGTCTGCACTTGATACACCTTCGTCGGGTCCACCTGCCTCTTTAAACAAACTACTTGCTTCAAGATTCTGAACGGGGATTGTTGGGGGTATGCTTGTTGAGTGATCCCCGAAATCTTCAGGTGCGTCTTGCAGAGGTTGTGATTGAGGCTCAGGCATTGGAGGGGGAGCACTCGCGGCCTGCGCGGCTCTGGCTTTCTTCTCCTCTTCCAACTTTCTTTTGCGCTCTTCTTTCTTCTTGAGCGCAGCTGCCTCACGTTCGGCTTCCTCTTGTTGTCTCTTTTGGAGCATGGCAATCCGTTCCTTCAAGCTCATTTTGGGCTCGTTGGATTCGGCCTGTGGTACTTCGTCTGATTCCCGCACAACTTGGCTGTTTTGTGCCACGTCGTTGAACCCACGCAGAACGGTGTAGTCGTCTCTGGGCTTGACTTGAGGTATATATGAGGATTTGCCTGCGCCAATAAATTGCTTCTTGATAGCGTAAGGATCGTCTCTTTGCAGAGGAAGAGTCCCAGGCATTGGGGCGCGTGGTATCGCGGGTGAGCTGTCAGTCTGCTTCGGGGTGGAAGACGAAGCTTGCGGGACCGGTGGGGTATTTGCCAGCTTTGCTGATGTCACAGTCTGAGCATCTTCAGACTTTGCAGTTGATTCGGGAATTGGAGGCCGCAGAGTCGCAGGTTTTTCAACGTGATTTGTCTGACTTTCGAGGACAGAAGCAGACACGGGTAATGGCTCTGGCAGGGCAGTACTGTTACGCCTGATCAGGTCGACTACAGACTCAGTTTCCGACGCATCTGGTTCCAATGTTGTATTATTCGCTTCTTTGACTCCAGCGTACTCCGCCTGGGGTATCTCCGGCTTGTTCGGTGGAGGTGCAATGGCACTTTGGGTGGGTGGTAAACTTTCCACGGACTCTGAATCGGAATCTGCTGTCATTCCCGCTTGGGGAGGCGGCGGAGGCACCGCCTTGGCCGAGCTGGACTGAACAGCTTCGACAAAATTCTTCGGGAACATTCCGGATTTGCCGTCGTATGTGCCGGAATACCATTCATCATCCTCGATCTCGGTCACAATTATTTCCTGGCCGGCGGCAAACTGCAAATCGTCCTCATATTCGGACTTATACTCATATAGTGCTTTTACCTTGAAAGGCACGCTCATTTTGAGACTGAAAAGGTGTTTTTGAGGCGGCGGGATCGGGAAGTACCAAGACTAGTTACGCGACGAGGGTGTAAATTGAGGGCAGCAAATTTTGATTATGAAGCCTTCAATTTCGAAGCTTATCGGTCAATGCGATTCCTGATTCTCACCTCAATAGATATAGATACTGTTGTGCTTGAAAACAAAAAGTCAATGCCTGTTTAACAAGGGTGTATATTTCAAAAAGCAGCAATCAAGGATGGAAGATTAACTGAAGTGCGGAGGCGCGGATAGGGGAAGGCTTCGTTGAGGGTGCCGGTCACGTGTACAGGTCACGTGCAATCTACTCGAGGCTTTCGGGGCGGTTTTTTTCAAAAGAACATATTACGGAAAAAATCTTTGGACTAAGTCCGCCGACAAAAAAACCATATCGCTATAGAAAAAAGCATAATATGTCATAACAACATTTCAGGTGTGAATGCCCGCCCCGAGTTTTCACTCAGAACTTTATCTGCCAAAAACCCCCTGCCCAAAATATGATCAACTTCTCATTCATCTTTCCTTATATGTTCAAATATCATGGACCCATCGGCTTCACCCGATGGAGTGCCTTGAATAATAGTCTATCCAGTAAGGGAACAAGAACAACGTCGCTCTTTTCTTCTCTGCACCCAATCGAATAGACCCGCTTAATGACATAAACAAACTTGTTAAGGCTTTTTAAATTTTCGTACGTGTTGCGAAAATTCCGTTTCCCGCAGCGATTTACGATTACGATTTACGATTACGACGACACCCATTTTCGTGAATCGTAATTTATTGTGATACATTTTATTTTTACGTTTCTTACGGTTATCTTCAAGTTTTTTTCACGTTTATTTTACGTTTTCGACGGCTTTTCTCAGGCCCTTCTTCAGCAAGGTTATATCAATCAGTGCTGGGTCACAGCCCTAAGCAAAATCAGCTTACATGTACATGTTCATGGCCGTGAACTTTGTGTTACTCAAATGCCCCTCGCTCGTTGATTGAATAAAAAAATGAGAACAATTCTCATTCACGCCGCCTCTTACAATGCTCACTTTCACTCTTCTGCGGGTACGGGTCGCGAGATACCAAGTACAACGAAAATGACGATATGGAAGTTGGTGCTGGTGGAGGTGTCGAGATCAATTGAGTTCATGCATTCTTGATGATCTCCTGGACTCTCTATTTTCGAGCAGCTCCATTCAGGCGCCAAACCACTCATTTCTTCACGCATCACTCGACTTGACAGCAAAAAAAATCGTTCCGCGAAGATCTCCACTGAAGCTTGGTGAAACACATTATCGAAGTAAGCAAATACACAAGTCTATATTACCAACACATTTTTCTAGTGATAAGTGGAGAGGTTGCCCACAAATAAGAGTACTTTAGCTAATTACTGTCTCATACTATTGAAGATCATGGTACCGTAACATCCATTGTGGCAATTTTCGGTAGATTGTTTCCATTCTCTAGGGCTAAATTACGGCTCTTGTTGCGGCAAGATTTCGAACCAAGTACGAAAATGATTACGACAATCTACGATAACTTCCACGAAAGCATTACGAAACAATTACAAAGCAATTTCGAGACAATTACGAAACAATTATGAAGCATTTGCGAAGCAAATACGATTGCTACGGTGACTAGGATGGCTTCCAAAACGTAATTTGCATTCTGGTGGTGATTACGGTGGCCTCGAAATTCGTAAATCGTAACTTTGGCGTTGTACGCGCGTAATTTGCAACACTACTTCTGGGGCTGTAGAGGTGGTTTCCATGAGAACCAGCCGTCCATATCTATGGATGACGAGATGATTTATGGAGGGATGGAGTAAATTTTCCCGGATACCTTAAATTCTGAAACCTCTCCCAAAGAGGATTATTTGAATAGTGAGCTTTATTGGAGATGGTGAGGTGTGATATTGACCTGCTGATGTAAACTAATTTATGATGCCAAGTGCGCACAGTATTAATTGAGGAAATATCTAAAAGAGATTCCTTGTAAATAGCAATGGCAAATAAAAAAAAAAAAAAAAAAAGAGTGTATCGAGCTTCGGACAGATCATGGAATAAATACGTGAATTATGGAGTGGGGACAGTTTCTACCGATGATCACGTTCTTTCTGTTTGGCCTCTCTCATGCGCCTATGACATTAGTACCTAATATGACAATTAGATGTACGAACCCCTTCGATGTGTGAGTTCCGGAGCATCTATGGGAAGTTTAGCAGCTGAAGGTAAAACGACAAACATTATTACTCAAAAGTTATTCAAAACACAAAAAGCACATTTTGCTAGTATATTGCTAAGCATATTGTCAATGATCAGGCTCCTGCAGAGGAGCCGGCTGCTTGACTTTGGGCCTGTCCGATTTGATGCTTATTTGTGTTCACTATTGACCAAAAACCTAAGGGCGCCTCATGAAAAATAGATCCTTAACAACGTCAGTATCTATGTCACACCCAAGTGTTGAATCCAGAAGCTTCAGCAGGCTTGTTCCAGACATTACTGAGTCATAAGATGTTCGTGTGGGAATTGTGAAATATCCTTAAAAACATTTTATTTCTTTGACTTCATAATTGAACAATGATTTTAGTAAAACTGACCCTTTTTGGAAGCTTGGTCACGGCGCTCAAGCGATCCCGAGTGACATGCAGTGAATGCGACTTTTCTGGAAGAACTCGCTCGCCCCACAAAACGTGATCGTTTTAAATTTTCACTTCAGTCTTAGATGTTCATTTTGAACACATATTCCAATATGTACAAGTGTGTATGTATTCCCCCGAATTTCTCGGGCAATTTGCTTGCGAATGCTGCTCCGAGCGTGTGAATCAGATATTAGCTACCCTTGTGAATTAGAGCAGACGCGTCTCTGCAAGGCCCACAAACGTAACACATTAGATAAAAATATTCTGTATCATGGGATGCACAATATCACTCAAATCATCTCGCAAAGTCTGCTTGTTTCATAAATAATTTTTGTGATCTCTGCCATAAATCATCTCTTCTGGTTCACAGGGCCGTACGCGCATCACCAGTGGCACCAAGTACCGTGAGCATGAGGCACCAAATCTCGCCATACAAAAAACCACCTAATACCAGACGCACCTAAAACATCCAAATTTTACCCGATTGGCCCAGTTTCTCTGCCAAAACAACACCCTAGATGGCCACTAAGAAA